>LZPO01017487.1:118283-131033 GCA_001675575.1 Neotoma lepida | reverse complement strand
GAAAGAAAGAAATACCAAAATGAACATGACTCAGAAAAGTTTAAAATGAAGATAAAGCAGAAAATGAAAATTACAACAAAATGACATCTGGTGTTCTGATATCAGACAAAAGGGAATTTGAGTTATTAAATGTGGTGAAGGATGATTTCAATGCTAAAAGTAACAATACAAAATGAAAATCAAATGGTTATGAGCATCTGTGCACTGAGAGAAATGCCAGGAACCATAGTGTAATATGGAATGTTAACATATCACTCTCAACACGAGACAGTGAAGTATAGAAGACCCAATGCTATAATCAAGAAAACATATCTCATGCATTGTTAATGAATGTTATGCCCTAATAATAGAGAACAGATTTCCTTCCCACAGAGCACATACAAGAGTGATTCTATATTAGGCCAAAGGAGGAAAAAGAGTAAGTTACACAAAATATAAAACAAACACGCTCTAATGACAACCCAATCAAATCTTCAATTACCGATATGGCTCTTCTTTGTTGAAATCTTAAAACCTTATATATAATTGTCTGTCACAGACCAGAGGACCAATGTGACAATGAAATGCAATGTGGTAACCTAGATTGGGTTCTGGTACAGAAAAAGGACTTGAATAGGGACAGCTGAAAGAAATCTATATAAAAAAGGAAGAATAACCCATAGTAATTAATATGCCAACATTTATTCTTACCTTTGACTGATATAACATAGTAACATAAGATATTAACAGTAGACAAAAATGGTTGAAGAGTATATTAAGATTCTCTGTACTGTGGATATAGCTTTTCTGGAAATATAAAATCAGTANAAAACAAATGGGGTTATATTGGCCAAGGGATAAAAGCTTTCCCTTAGGAATAAGTTCTTGAGATCTAAACTACAGCATGTCTTAGTTAGGTCATTATTTCTATGATGAAACACCATGANCAAAAGCAACGTGGGGGAAGAAAGGGTTTATTTGGCTCACAGCTCCAGATAACTGTTTATCATTGAAGGAGGTCAGGATAGGACCTCAACCAGGACAGGGACCTGGAGGCAGGAGCTGATGCAGGGGGCATGAAGGAGTGCTGGCTTGCTCCTCATGACTTGCTTAACCTGCTTTCTTATAAAACCCAGGACCACCAGCCCAGGGGTGTCCCCAACCACAATGGGCTGGGCCCTCCCCCATCAATCACTAATTAAGAAAATGCCCTATACGTTTGCCTACAGCCCAATCTTATGGAGGCCTTTTCTCAGTTGGGGGTCTCTCCTCTCNGATGACTCTAGCTTGTGTCAAGTTGACATAAAACTAGCCAGCACACAATATGATGATAGGAATAATATATTTTAGAACTGAATCTATTAGAGCAGATATCAGCTTTTCTCACCATGTGACATAAATATTAATAACTATGTCAGATGGTGCATATGCTAATAGCTTGATTGCTGCAACCATCACATAAAATATACTTACATCAAAACCTCACATTACACATATTAAAATACATGCCCTACTTCTAAAAGTATAAAATGCTAAAATCAAAAAACATAATTAAATATTTGTTATTATTACTCACTGATATTAATTGTATAAGATAATGGGTTTCATATATGCACTTGTCATGTTTGGGTCTAGCTACTCCTCTAAATACCATCTGTAGCTTGCCCTACCCCCATCACTTTCCCTTTTCCTAGAAGGCATCTTCTGTGTTCAGGTCATCCTGTTGTGTTTGGGTGATGGTGTTCTCCTTAGTTTTTAGTTTTCACATGACACTTTTCGCTCTTTGTATAGCTAATTTCACTTAACATAATAACCTCCAATTCCAATCAGTTTCCTACAAATGACATGATTCAATTCTTCTTTGTATATCAGTAAAATTTCATTTTGTGCATGGACCATGGTTGTTATGTTTTGGGCTTTTTGTTTTCTTTTGTTTCATCATTCATCTGCTAATGGACTCCTGGGCTGATTCCATATGGAGGGAAAAGCACTTCCCATATCCAACCACTAACCAGGCCTGANTCTGCATTGCTTCCAAGTTCAGACAAGATCGAGTGCACTGCGTGTGGCATGGCCATAACACTGGACAAACAGTTATTGAGAAAAAAGAAAANGTGCACNTGAAATAACAGANTCTGTAAGGATGAGTGAGCANGAAAATACATTTTAAAGTCTATGGTACATATTTAAAGCTGTTATCAGAGGGGAANTCATAGTCTTAAATTATTTGCTGAAACAAAGGAAAGATCCCTGCTCCCCTNCTGNCCATCAATGCCTGAGGCAGGTGGGAGAGCTGTCCCTGAGGTTACAAGGGCAGGCAGGAGAGCTACCCCTACCCACTACCAGCTGAAACACTTTAGGAGAGCAGGTCCAGCACCTCTCATGGACAACACAATAGAGCCAGCCCTGACATTGTGAGCATGGAAGAGCTGTCCCCGTTACTCATCTGTCATGTGGCAGCATGGGCAGAGAGAGATGTCCCCCCCCCAACTACCCATCAATGCCTGAGGCAGGTGGGAGAGCTGGCCCTGAGATCATAAGATCGAGAGAGCTAGCCCTGCCCCTCATCAGCTACAGCACTCAGGAGAGTGGCCCCTATGCCATTCCTGGGCAATACAGTAGAGTTGGTCCTAAAGGTGTAGGTATGGGAGATCTGATCCTGAGGACAGAAAGCAGGAGAACTGGCCCAGCTCCTTGCTCATCACTGCAAGGGGTGAACTAGCCAGGGCAATGCAGAAGAGCTTACCCTGGTGATGAGGACAAGGAAGAGCTGGTGGGCTGCAACTACCCAGGCCCAGAACCAGGGTTACAGGTTGGCCCACCCCAATATCCACCCCATCTGTGATCTGCTGGAGCATGTGGAGGAACCAATCCTGCAGACCCAAGGCTGCTGGATCTCCACAACACAGGGCAAAAACAGGATAACCAAGAGGAGTCCCAGTGAAGGCCCAGCATCTATATTATAGCAGAAACTAGAGGTCTAGAACCAGACCAATGATTCTCTGCAATAAACACTTGCAAGTAAAGATATATGGACAAAAGGGTTTACTGCATGACTCACTATCTATGTCACACTACAGCTTCCATGATGAGATTTCCCTCCCCCCTCTTTTTTTTCTTTTCTTTTTTCTTTTTTCTCTTAAATTTTATCTGGTGGGGGGGGGCTGCAAGGGCAAAGGGCAGATACAGGAAATGAATGGGATCGAGATGCATGATGTGAAAGACACAAAGAATAACTAAAAAGAAAGTTAAAAAAAGGAAAGAATAAGAACAGAAGAAGATAAATTCCCAACTATAAAAGTCAAACAACAAAAATAAAATAAGCTGAAATATAGTAGAAGGTGAGAAATAACAAATTTAAAAGCAGAAGTTTATCGGGGAGACAGTAAAATAATTTTGATCTAAGCACTGAGACAAGATGTTGGGCTTTATCAAGTAACAGCATAATAAAAAGCACTGGCTAATTTAATCAGTGGGGAAAAGCAGAGAAAACAAATATAAAGAATTAATAACAGGGGAATAATCATTAAAGTATGTGATCTTTGAAATGAGACTACCCTATAGACCTCTATATAATAATGTTCTAAAAAGCAGATAGAAATTGGACATTTTCCTAGGAAAACTTTTAGCAAAGTTAACTGAANTAGATTCAGAACAGACATGAATTTCTGTTGAATGAGTCAAGTTCCTGAATTGCTGTGTAAATTGACATATAAATTAAATAAAAAGAATGACAAGGAGAACTTACAAGGCAAAAACGATGGCTAGGTGATTCGATTCCTCTCCTATCTGAAACATCCTNATTTTAGGTTCACTTTGTTTACTATTCTCTTCTACTTCCTTACCTTCATATAAATCATATTTCTTAGGTTGAAAATTCAGAAGAGAAATTTTTTATGTAAACTTTTCTTTGATTCTCCAATTCATATTGAGACCTTCTAATAACTTCATCAATAATGTAATTTCAGTTTATGGCTCTGACATCTAATCCCAAATGGTAAATATACCTTTCATATTCCCTTGTGAGAAAAAATCATATCCCTGCATGAAATATTAATTTGTCAAAAGCAAGGGAAAAATCCTCAAATTCCAGACAAGAGACTTGGTATTACATTATGTCTGAAATAGCTTTCTTCACAAGCAGGCTTGACAAATGTCTTGTGATTTGTCTTAGATTTCAAACCTGGCATGGTTTCTTNTGTGAACTCTCATAGCTCTCATCCCAAGCTCTGACCTCTCCCCTCGGAAGCATTCTTGCATCTCAGAAACCACCAATTCAGTGGGTAAAACAATATCNCCTCTTGGTCATTTTTCTCTTTTGCCATCTCTGAAGATTTTATCATCTGAGCGGGATTATTTTCTCTCTGAATTGCATCAGGCTCCCAGCTAGTCTCTTAATAAGCCCTGGTAGGGGGAAAATGGCCATAAATAATCAAAAGCTGTCAGCATGAGTGTGGATCATGCTGGAGTGAAGTCATGTTTATTTTTATGAAAATGAGGTGTTGAGTGAGCTTTGTCATCAAGCGATCATGAAAATACTTCTTCTCAGTCTTCCTTTTACTTTGAATTTCCNTGGTTTTGAATTGTTGTGTTGTTGAGCCAAATTCTTAAGAAATAATGCCAATTACTCTGGCTTTTTCCCTCCCATTTGTAGGGTTTATAGTGTCAGCAGAAATTCTTTGAACTGTAATTTAAATTTTTGAGGAGAATGAAGCCTGCCTTTGAGCGGTGTTGTCACATGGAGCCCCGGGCCCACATCTGCCCAGCTGCAAAACATAAAAGGTCATTTTCCCCCCTAGATATTCTTTTTTTTTTTTTGGTTTTTCGAGACAGGGTTTCTCTGTGTAGCTTTGGCGGTGCCTTTCCTGGAACTCACTTGGTAGCCCAGGCTGGCCTCAAACTCACAGAGATCCNNCTGCCTCTGCCTCCCAAGTGCTGGGATTAAAGGCGTGCGCCACCACCGCCCGGCCCCCCTAGATATTCTTAATATGATTTTAAAAAATCTTTAAGTATCTTGGTTTTATCTTTAACTTAACAATTTCCTACAGTTTAAACTTCAACTTCTCTTTGATATAAACATAATTTTAAAAAATAAAATCTAGTTCTAACTCAGTTTAGGCCACCCTAGGACTCACTGTGTAGCCCAAGCTGATCTCAAATTCATAACAGTCCTGCTTCAGCCTCTCGGGAGTTAGGGCTACCGGCGTGCATTGCCATGCCTGATCTGACTTCTCTTTCCTTTGAAAGCTGAAGAAAAATTTTGTCTAGTATCATTTCCTCAGGTTAATTTCAGATGGGAAGGAAGTGAAAAGCATGTGTGCATAAAAAGGACAAGCTTTTGATTCAAATCAAATGTTTTCTGCATTGCTCCACTTCTGGAGGAGAGTCATTTGGTTTAGGAGTTTTGTTCTGTTTAGGAGCTGACACCCACTTAATCGTATGTTTCTTGCTAGCTGCCCCCTGGGAAGGCTTTCTAGTGGCCTCTCACCATACAACAGTGAGAAAAACAAGGCAGAGCCTGGTTCCACCAAACTTGCCATCTGACTGGGAAAGCAGACTCATAAAATAGTCATGCAATGCTAAGTCATGATGCTTCAAGGAATGACTAGGCAGGATGACGGGCTCAAGTGACATGGNCATCTGAAACATTTTGTAGAGTCAGACAAGGCTCTTCCAAGGGAATGGAAGGCATTTACATGGAGAGCTGAGNACCTATGGGTACCAAGAAGGCATATAAGTGGAAGATAAAGAGCATCCACTTTAGGGATGACCTCAGGCAGCTCTGTGGTATAATGAAGACTGGTGTAAGGAATGACCACAAGGAGTGTTTCTTGATACAGCTTGCTATGAAATCAATCAGTGATTTTGACAGAAAAAATAGAAAAATGAGGCAGAGTATATAGCACAAAATAAATACAAGATAAACTCTGGCTTCTATTGTTAGGACTTTGCATTCCATGGTCCTCTATCTCTCTCCACAGCTGTATCTCTTCCCTGCCAATTTCCAAGGATGTCACTCCTGCTCCATCAGCCCCCAGGCAAGAGGCCCTTCCCAGGTGCATTTCAAAAGCTCTTCTAAAACAACAGGAGTGATCCTTGAATAAACACATCCCATGCACTAGTTATTCAACAGGGTCAGCAGACACTGCAGTTAACAGTATGATAGCCAGCCCTGCTTCCTGAGGACAGTCTTTGTGCTAGGGATGCCCCTGGAGAATGATCTTTTCACAGACACTCCATGAGGCAGGAGCTTTTACTGCCATGATTTTACCAGTGAACATTTAGAGAACAGAGAGATTAAAAAAATNCCCCAGGGTCACATACCTAGAAATTCTCAAGGTTGGGCTCTGAATTAAACCTATGCCTTCATGACTTGGTGCTCCTTTCGAGACAGAAAAAGCCCTTGCTCACATAGAACTTACTTAGAACAAGGCAGGGAGATGATAGAAAAGTAATAAACAAGAACATGAGTAATCTGGATAATTTCAGCATGCAACTAATTTTACAAAGGAATTAAATAGTGATATAATACATAAGGATAGAGAGAAAGGCAGAAAGATTGCCGCTTTATAGAGGGTATCCAGAAATGGCTTCTCAGCAGAGAGACCTTAGAGATGATGCCTGAAGATGGAAAAAAGACAGGTCCATGGAAAAGAGGAAGGGGAATGACTTCCAGCAGAGAAAATGGCAACTGCAAAGCTGGATGGATTACTGGGTAGNGTGAGATGGGCATGCATAGTAGAGGTGTAAGACCCTGACTTTTTTAGGCCTGAAACCCCCGTACTCTTTAGGCCTGAAACCCCCCTTGGGAACAAGAAACTAAAGCCAGAGCAGAACTGCTAAACTACTATTTAACCACAGTCAAGATTTCTGTTAAGATATGCTGCCCAACCGTTGCTCAACCACAATTGGAGGTTTCTGGTAAAAAGATAATTGCTCAACTGTAGTTAGGATAATTACAGGTGTTCCGGAGAAAAGTCACTGTGACCTTTGTGTGTGTGTAAACCCCCTAAAAGTTCTCGGGAAACCCTCAATTGCTTGACCACCGGATGTCACAAGACATTCAGGTGATAGTGATTACTTGACTCTGGAATGTCCCAACTCTAGTCTCCATGGTGATGAGCACCCACTCTATGATTAAGCCAAATTTTGTGGAAAGTCCCTAGACACGAACCAATCAAAATGAATCTGCATGAAAACTGTAATTTTGTGGTTTTTGCCTTTAAAAACTGTGTGTGATTGCAGTTCGGGGTTTCTCTTGCTCTGTGAAGTAGAGACGCCCAACTGTACAGTTGCCTGAATAAACCCTCTTGCTGTNTGCATCAACTGGACTGGAGTCTGGGTTCTTGGGGCACCCTCCTGAGAAGGTAGTACCCTGAATCTGGGGTCTATCAGAGGAACTGAGAGAAACCTGAGTAAGAATAGCTGTTCTAGTTCTGTTTCTATTGCTGTGATAACATTCTCTGATTTAAAAAAGAAAAAAATCAATTTAGGGGTAGAGAGAGTTTATTTTAGCTTACAATTCCAGGTCATAGTCTAACATTTCAGAAAAGTCACAGTGGCAGGAGCCTGGAGCAACTAGTCACAGAAAATGAATGCATATATTTTCATTTGCTTGCTTGTGCTCAGTTCAAGGACCTTAATATAGTTCAGGACCCTGCCTAGGGAATGGTGCCGCCCATAGTNGATTGGGTCTTTCCACATCAATTAACTTAGGACAGTCCCCCACAAGCATGCTCACAGACCAACCCAATGTAGACAATCCTTCACTGAGACTCTTCCCAGTGGATTCCAGGCTATGTTAAAATGACAGTAAGCTAACAATCACAACAGGAATGTGAAATTGGATAGGCCAGACTCGTAAAGAGCATGACGTCAAAGTGAGATACTAGGCAGCCAGGAACCTCTTCTTTAAGCAGTGTCTGGTTCATATTTCCAGAATTTTACCTGAATTCATGTTTGGAAGCATACATCATTGGAGTTAGAAGTAAAGAAGATAGGTTGGATTCCATGAGAAACCGCCATGGTTTATAGCAGGGTGTTTGCTTGGGCCTAGAAAAGGGAATAGATCCAGAATTTAAAACTTCCTAATGAATTTAATTCAATGAGAAGAACGGAGGAATACAGAATTACTACTAGACTTTTGGGCTTGTATAGCTGCAAATGGTGACTCCTCCTAAAAGAGGAACAAGTTTTTACTTTTTTGTTTTTGATTTTGTTTTTATTTTTCAGGGATGATTATGAGGTTTGGTTTGAGTATATTAGACCATCAAGTAAAGACATAAAGCACAAGCTCATCTATGTGAGGTTGTGTCAAGGCTAGAGACAGTAAACGTAAGAGTCGTCTGCATGTAGATGAGATGTAGAGCCAGGAAGACATAGGGAGAAAAGATCAGAGACTGGGCCTTAGTGCCAGACTTCAGTGGTTAATAAACCGTCCCATGCCTCCGATAGATCTCAGATTCCCTATCGGTCAGTAGCAACAAAGCATAGTGAGAACTGCTTCTGCTGGAAGAATCTAAATCTAATTAAGACTCCTCTTTCTCTCCATTTGGCTTGCTCCTCTCTATGGCTGACAGGTAGGGAGATGTTTTTATTCTTTTTTCTAACGAGTCCTTATCGAAGATTGACTGAATTGCTGACGTCCTACTGAAGGAACATGGAGAATAATTCTTAGATCATAGTTCAACTTTCCTCCCATTGACACTGACATGAGTCCCTGCAGATAAAGGTCCTTACGCATTTACTTTCAGAATGTTCTTGAAGGTGGGGCCCTGAGATGTGACTAACCTCTTTATGTAAATCAGAGCAATCCGAGGTGACATTCCGAGGCAGCACGGAGGAGTAAATAGGCACAAAGCTGTCTCTGTCGGCCACATAATCATTTTGGAAAATTCAGTTTCAGCACCAAGATTTACAAAGGCCCAGCAGATCCTTTTGTCATCCAACTCGTAAGCATTTACCGGGTACCCTTAGGGTGCCTAATACTGGATGAGGCTGCTTTTGTGAGCAAGCCAGCGGGTCCAGAGCCATGAAAATAGAAATTTAATCACTTGCTCATCCAAGCATTTCCCTTCTGCTTCTGCAATATGCTTTTTTNTGTGTGTGTGAATGACTAACAAAATGTTACAAAGAGCTTGCAAGTCTAGGCTGGAGATGCCGGCAGGAGAGATGACTCATCCCTTTGACNTCAAAGCTTCCTTCCTTTCTGAGGAGGAGGAGGAAGAAAGTGGCAAAGGCTAGGCCAAATGACCCAAATGCCCTCCTGAGACCTGTGTGGGTCAGAACTGCTTCCTCCTCCCATGCCTGGCAAAGATGATTACAACTCAAAGTTTAAGCTGTGAAACTTCGATTTCACTGTTGAGNTAACTGGAAAACTAGAAGCGAAAGTCTTTCTTCCTGTCAAGTAATACACTGTGTCTTTGTTAGGAATTCTTTTCCCCTGGAAAATGTTGAAGGTTTTCCGTTCATTTCATGGGGTGTCTCATGTTGTTTTATGACTTAGGTCACAGTCCCCTTGAGCTGCTGTAGCATGCCTATCATACACTGGGTAGGCTCAATAATGCTCNCTTGTATCCTGCCGTTCTGAGGCTGGGAAAATCCAATGTCAAAGTGTCAGTGAATGCCCTCTTTCTGGTTGGCATATAGCTGTCTTCTTCTACATTAGAGAAAGAGAAACAATCAAACATTCTAGTCTCTTAACTCTTTTCTTCTCTTATTATAGACATTTCTTTATTTGTTATTTATTTTTGAAGGAGTCTCTAGTAGCCAAGGCTAGGCTCAAACTCGCTATGTAGTAAGATGACCTTAAACTCTGGATCCCATTGCCTCCTTCTCTCAAGTGCTAGGATTATAGCACAGGCCACCACACCTGGCCACTTTTTTTGTTTGTTTGTTTGTTTGTTTGTTTGTTATGAAGACACAGAGCATCTTTTCCCATTGAAGCTAAAGCTCATAACCTACCTGACATAACCATCCCTTGAGTCCTCATCTCCATATACCATCACACTGGGAGCAGGTTTCAACACACACATTTGGGGCACAGCAACATTTATTCCACACCTCAATCAAAACTGAAGGCTTAATGACCTAAAGGCCTCAGGAAGACTGAGAAAGTCCAGACAGGAAAGCTGACTTGACTGGTCACACATGTGGGCTCTGAGGACGCAGAAGGCTTGGTAAGAGGATCAGAATACCAACCTCTGTTGGCATCTACCACTTTGAGACTGCAGGGGAACTGACCTCCAGATGGAATCTTCCATCCCCAAAGTTCTGTTTACTATAAAACTCCCACATATGTGTGTGTGTGTATACACATATATATATATATAGATAGATAGATGTACATATATTATATATGTTGAGAGCAATAAACTTTTTCAGCCTTAATCTTATGCTTTCCTTCTTTTACTCAGAAGTAAAGATAGATAGATAGATAGATAGATAGATAGATAGATAGATAGATAGATAGACAGACAGATAGATAGATGATAGATAGATAGATGATAGATAAAAGATAGATAGATAGATAGATAGATAGATAGATAGATAGATAGATAGATAGACAGACAGACAGACAGATAATAGGTAGGTGATATAAACATTTGATGATAACTGTTCTGAACTAAAATGTTCTCCACAGGCTCATTGTTCAAAGTTTGGTCCCCAGTTTCTAGAAACTTCAGGAGATAATGCCTACCTAGAGGAAGGAGGTCACTGGAGAGTGCGGATCCTTGACAGTACATCTTATTTTCCCTACCCTGGCTTCCTGGCTGCCAAAGGTTGGTCAGTTTTCTTCTCCATATGTTAACCTGTAAACCACACCTGCCCAAGCACCAGGTAACTTCCTAGGAGGCTGAGAGTTGTAGTTCTTGGAAAATGACAACAAAGCCTCATGGGAAAGTGCAGTGGCTATATGNGTTTGTCCTAAAACAGCTCTACAGCAAGTGCCTCTGGGCCACTCAACTGGAAGTTCCAGGGAGTGGTCCTGACCAAAGTCCATTTTGGCCGGTATTTAATATTTTAATAAAGCTGGCTTCAAACTTGGCTCAAAATGGTGGGATTGGTTTTTCTCCCGCAAATCTCAGGATTAGCACGTGTCCACTCACATCCTCTTCTACCTCAGCAAAGCCGGAAACAATGGAACCAGACCACCGACCATGCGCTGAAACCGTGAGTCAAATAAAACTCTACTCTTTGAAACTGTTGTCAGGTATTTTGCGACAAGAACACAAAGCTTTGACTAGCACAACTACTTACAATTCGTTTTGTGGTTCTTGAGAGAAATANACTTTATTGGCCCTTTAATCTTTGCTTTATCTTTTATTCAGAAGTCCATCTTGATGCCCTGCTCTGTAGGTTTACTCATAAGAGTGTCTTGGCATGACTGGGCTTTCCTTACAGTAGTTTCCTGAACTGCAGATGCATCTCAGTTTATGATGGGGTTTATATCCCAGTAAACCCACCATGGTTGAGATCATGAGTTGAACATGTATTAATATGTCTAACAGCTGTACTCTGTAGGGTGCTGATTGCTGGCTCTCTTGATCACATAGCTGGGAGCTGTGGCACACTGTGTCTGCTCAACATCAGAACAGTCTCCTGTGCCACAGGCTGCTAACCTAGGAGAAGAGACACTTTAAAAAATGTGTCATCTGCTCAATGTTTCCTGCTTTGGAACAAGTTTTTTTTTAAAAAAAGCACAAATTGAACCATCACACGTCAAGGATTGTCTCTGCTAATTGTATAAATTTCATGGATCATTTCAGATATTGAGATGGGTAAGATAAGCCGCTTACGTCTTTTGGATGCTCTTAACATATCTACATAACATATCACTGGTGTCCTCATTAGGCCTGATTAGTTTGATGTTAGTCCTGGCCCTAATTAGACCTCCAAGTATCATTACCATCCAAGGGCACAGGCCCAATTGCCAACAGGAAACAGCCCANTTTTCCTAGTTACGATTCGAGGAGGATCTGACCCATGAAGCATCACACCAGCCAAGGGCACTTCTTTCCTAGTGTGTAAGTCTTCTAAGGGAAGCAAATTAGAATGGGGGGTGGGAGGAGATGCCCAACAAATACTGAGTAAGAGTAAAGCAGATATGTCGGATGGGCTTTAGAAATGAGAAATGGACTCTTCCTTTCCTGGAGGGATAAAATGTGACTCCAGGAATCAGAGTTACAGCTCTTCAGAAAGTGCCTGGGACCACTATGATAAATTCCTCTTTCTTTTTTTTTGGGGGGGGGAATATATAAATCTTTATCTTCTCAATCATTTTTCTTCATCTTATGTTCTTAAGGAGCATTCCTTGGTGTCTTTTCCTGTTTGTTTATTTGTCCATTTTTCTTTTTCCTCTTATGGAGACTGCCTGTTTTCATCTTGGAGAAGATCTCCATTATCTGCCTGATAGCTCTCCCTCCAAATCTCTGAACTATTCAGCTTAGAATCACTCAAATCTGAGTGTGCATTAAACAAATAAAACAACAACAATAACAACAAAGAGGCAGGTCAGGCCTGGTGGTGAAGGCCTGTGATCCTATCTGTTCAGAAGACTGAGGTAGGAGGATTGAGCGGCTTTCTTGGGTTAAGGAGTTCAAGGCCAATCTGAGCAACTACGTGAGACTGTTTGAAAATGAAAAGTAGGCAGGAGTCAGGGCTACTGCTTCATGGAAGAGAACTTACTTAGCAACAGCAGTGGAAGGTAGAGAACTTAGCAACAGCAGTGGAAGGTAGAGAACTTACTTAGCAACAGCAGTGGATGGTACA
>LZPO01017487.1:97140-107872 GCA_001675575.1 Neotoma lepida | reverse complement strand
AAGAAAAGGAAGAAGAGGAGGAGACAGTGGAGGAAGGGGGATTGGTTACATCAATACAAACCAAACTTTGTCTGATAAACACAAATTTTATAACTTAGAAGAAAAAATACTTTCTGGAGGGTTTTCATGCTTGTCCTTTCTATTTAAGGAAAGGATCCAAAAATATTGTAGATGGAAATCAAGCCAGCATAGTAAGTATTAGTTGGGAACAACTATGGATTTACCCATTTATTCATGCAGGCATTAAGAAATCGGCCTCTATGGCATGCCAGCCTGTGTGAGCTGTAGATACAGAAAGACCAGTCCTTGCTTTCTGAGACTATTTGCTACTGTACAGAGCGATACACAATGCATCCAATGATAGCAACAGCCACTTAAGATCTGTGTGGAGAGAAAAAAAAGGAGGATGTGTCTGCTCCTACCTGGAAAGTTTAGGAGAATGGTGAATGAAAAGACACTTTAAGAGCCTACTGAAGGCCAGACGCTCCTAAGACGTGTCCTAGATGCAGAATCTCTGTCCTCAAAAACAAATGTGGAAGAGGAGACAATGAATGCATAAAGATGTGCAGATGTAGTCAAATAAGTAGCTTAATCTACCAAACAAGTCAATAGGATAATTTCAGACAGTGTAAGTGCCATGAGGAAAACGGAACAGGGCCATGAACAAGAGAGTAACCATGGGGAAATAGGTTGCTGTTTCACTTCAGCAACCACGCAAGGGCTCTGAGTGGAGATGACAGATAAATAAGTTTAATATTTTAAACAAGCAAAAGTGCGTAAGCAACCAAGCACATCCTGTGTTGGAGGGTAGGTAAATGAGCAATGGTTAGGCTGAAGACATCATGAAAAGGACTGTAGGAGTTATCTTAAAAGGGACAGATAACCACTGCTGAGCTCAGANCCACAGAGGGGATGGATATAACTTCTATTTTAGCTATGTTCTCTCCTGGGGAAATTATTGGGTTTAAAGATTCTTCTCAAATTCTTCTTCATTTGAAAGACTTACAACAGGCAATGAGTCAGCAATGTAAACTGAATCTGATACCTATCAACAAAATGTAATGCATATCTGATTTTGTTCCTGGCCAATGTTCTGAAACCAAACAAACAAAAAAAAATCACCAAGTGATATGCAGTAATGTCTAGGGAAATGCCACACAGTGCATAGCTTCAAAAGGACCTACAAATCAAGNATGAGCATAAGAATCAACCCCATCTATACCATGTTCGAAAGTTTTCACGATGGAGAATTGATAGCCATTTTAGGATATAAGTATAGTTAGCCTGATTTAAGCAATATATAAGATAAGCTTATATCAAACGTGATACACCACTAATACGTACAACTTTTGTTTTTGAGTATCAGTTCAAATTAATGAGTCAATGAATTAGTGAAGTGAGTAGTTCATTCCACATCAGACATTTAGAGTTTGAATGTGCCTGTGAATCTGGGTGAGATACAGATTGAGACCCATAGGACTTTACCATCGTCTTCACTNGGCCTCACCTTATTGGTGGAGAAATAGCCTGTTGCATGATGAATATCACACAATCAGTTGCCTACCCTAGGTATTTCGCTCACTCTCAGTTTTTTATTAACGTGCTAGAAAACTCACTCTATTTCATAACGTCATGAGGACCTTCCACATTTGACTTTTTCCTCTTAGGTAAAATCATGAGCCAGAAGGTACAGTGTGCAAGGAGCCAGAGAGTAGCAATTTTCTCCTCCACTTTTGCACCCCATTCCTCTCCTTCNTCTTGAGTACTCTTGCCTTGTAAGGTAGTCACATAAAAACAGTCCACAGGTTGGATTTAGNACCTGGACCACAGTTTGAGGAGGACCTGAGTTAGATTCTCAGCATCCATGGGCCAGCACATATGATTATTTTAATGTTTTCACATACAGCAGCATGCTCTTCTTCAGCAACATACGTTGTTTTCCTGTCATCCCGTAATGACTATTATGTTTAGTTTTAAGCTAATTGCCATTTTAATTTTGTTAATGACAAATATATATTCACATATACATGCATAACTGCCAATCAGATATACTAACAAATATTCATGCAAATCTCCTTCCATTGAAAACATGGGGATAACTTTTGGCTCAAAATAAATGAAAACAAAACCTGAAGTACAGTAACTCAAATGCTGGCTGATAGTCTTTACCTCAGTCTAGCTCCCCACATATCCTGGTAAAGTGTGAAGCTCTTGTGCTCCCCCTTCAGAGCATCATCCTAGACTCTCCCTCAAATCCTCCCCTCTTGGTTTCCCTCGTTATTTGCATTCATGTACCATGTTACTGAACAATCATGTCTGAATAGGGTTGAGTGTAGGAGGGCCCAATACAATCTTTTAGTCTCTGAAATTCACTAAAGGGACTCTGAAGACACTGAAGCTGTAGAAGNGATAGCTAAACACTATGGCAATAAAAGAATGGACCTCAGAATCAGTAAAGAGGAAGAGCACAGAGGGCAAAGTCCTAGGGACACCAGATCCAAGGTTCTAAACATCCACTGTCAACAGCACCCTAGGAGGGTGTATTTAATACAGCAGTGATGACACTAGCCCGAATTTTCTATAGCCTATAGTTAATTTGCCTTTGACACTGAAACTTAATTATCAAAAGAAGAACAAAAAACAAAAACAAAACCCAAAACAAAAAGGGTTTCAGGAGCCTACAAAGATTGATTCAGTACTCACACCTCCTTTACAATTTTTGACTCTAAATTTTTATTTTGCTGCATTTCCATCAACAAAGATGATGAAATAAATGGAGAATCAAATGAACAGGGAATTTTTACATTTGNCAATATGAAACTTGATCTCTTTTACTACTTTCAATATTTCCTCAATTGCTCAACTGNTATAAATTTGAAAAGGGGGAAGGAAGAAAAAGACAATACCTTTCCTGTCCTTTGTAAGCCATGACTTAGCTCCATGTAATGTGACTAGCCATCAGTCATTCCCATGGCAACGGCCACTCCTAGCTACACTCAAGCGTCCTAAAAAGAATCTTCCCCTTTCTGTTTACGAATGTGCTTTCCCAACCTTCATTTTCTTATCACTTGCATTTGTACAGATCTCACAGGGTATGCAAAGAGAATGCCAATGGATTTATGTAGCAGAAGGCAAAAGGAAGGTTGATGAAGAATAGGAATTAGTGCACCACCCTGCCTACTCCATGAATCAGAAAAAAGAAAAATCATACAAGGGAGGTGTTAATTTAAAAATGCTATCCCTGCAACAATTGTGCTAAACTCATTATCTACAGGAAGAGTCAAAAACACAGAAAGTGCTAGGCTTTGGATAGACACGAATTATATATTTTTAAGAGTCTATTCTTCCACATATAACCAGAAGCCCGCCAAGGGCTCATCCATCTTGAGAACAAAANTTGACAATGGATTTGCCACCAGGATGAATGGCTTTGCATAAACAGTACTGAATTAAAGCTGACCTGAAAATGTGGTCNCCTAGATTCTAGTGTTAATGAACTTGTTTCTTTAACGTAAAAAAATAAATAAAAATAATAATAAAATTCTTAAGGTATCACCATTGTGTTCAGTTTTAGTTTTGATCAGTTCTTCATGAAGCAACCAACATTTTCACAACCAACAGACTTTCACCCTGTACTTGTTGACACTTACTATGCCAGGGCCTGATAGGAATGGTAGAGTCCTTTTGCTATCAGCAAAAGAGAAAAATTCTTGGACAATAGAGTAAACACCAGTCTCTTGAAGTTTTGAGATCCCATCATGCTTTGGAAATGTAATTATGTCTCAGGATAAGAGACAATAGAAAGCCTCTTGACCAAAAGTAAACAATTCTCATAATATGAGCCTGTCATGTTTCTTTAAAGATATTCAAGCCGATGAGTGATAATAACTTACTTGACACTCATAGACCATTTGTCAGAAATACCTGTCTCTCCATTTCTCATCCCCTCTCTTTTATACACACACACACACAAACACACACACACTCAAAACCATCTTGATCATTGTGAATACTTTACTTTTCCACATCATCAATATATAAGATATATATTTAAGTATCTGCCAAAAGATATTGAGGGAGACAGATAGTTGAGAGGGTTTTTAGAGGAGGCAAGAAGGTGATCAAGGCGACTCATGACAATGGTGGCATGTAAGTGGTATATTTAACAGTCTGGATATAAAAGGGCTGGCAAGATAGCTCAGTGTAGCAGGGTGCTTGCTGCTAAACATGAAGACTTAAACTTGATCCTTGGAATGTAAATGGTAGAAGGAGAGAACCAACTCCCGCAAGTTGTCCTCTGATTTCCACACATGTGCTATGGCACACACAAGAGGACACACACAAGTGAACAAATAAATAATGAACATTTTTCTTAAAGAATCTAGGGTTNGAAGATGGACCAAGTGATATTTCAGGTAAGAGGAATAAAATGAACAAAAGCAAAAGCCAAGAAAAATGGGATACACCCACCAGGCAGAAGAGGGAAGGATTTCTANCTTGTCCTATTAGAAGGAGTCAGAACAAGAAGGCTCTCAGCAAGCAGAGGAAGAGACTTTACCAGCAATCTCTGAAGAGGGATCAAGCAAGAAGGGTCCAGGGCTAAGGCTGCATGTAAACTGAAGTGGGCAGGTGCAGTGCTGAGAATGCAGGAAACAGCACTGGAAACCCCAATATCGCCAGTCCTTAAAATTTTCCAAAAATTGTAAAATTACATCTAATCATATCAAATTTTTAATGTGAAATGACAGTCTTTACATAATGAGAAACAAAATTATGTGCAGGCCCAGAGTGTCCCTAGGACTCAAATTTTTATCTCAATAAAACGTCTACAGTATGCAAATGACATCATCACCCTGGTTCTTGCTGATAGAGTTGATGTCTATATCTTAGGAGCTNTGTTGGCTTTTTCTGCATTGCTGCTGCTAAAATCCCTGACAGGAACAACTGGGAAAGAAATGGACACCTGGTTTCCATCCATTATGGCAGGGGAAGATTGGCAGAGTTTGTAAGGACCCCTGTGGTTGGGCATACTGTAAAGGGCCCTCAAAAGCATGATCAGCTAAGCCGAGAGAACAGGACCAGAACTTAAAACCAGGCTATAAGCTTCGAAGGCCAATCTGTAGGTTCCTCCAGCTTGGCTGCATCTCCTCAAGAATCCACAGTATCCCAAACAGTGCCAACAGCTGAGGAACAGGTGTTGAAAACCTAAGCTGTGAGGAACATTTTATATTCCAATCATAATAGTAGCTCGTTTCTGCAGTCATGAGGTAAGTACTTGTGTGGGTTCACTGTAAAGGGTCTTACAGCTGTCTATGTCCTAAGACTACACTTGACATCCTAGTCTTGATGATTCTGCTGGTAACAGCCCAGCATTGGCTCATGAATTGCTTAGGGCAGACTCAGTGTGACAACAAACAGCTAGAGTTCAGTGGCTTCAGACAGTAGAAGTCCCCTTCTATCGCTTGAGATAGATCAATTGGTTGGCTTTTCTGACAACATAGTTTTAAACTCTTGACAAGGNTCTGCTTTCTCTGNATCATGGATTCTTTTCCTTCAACTGTAACAGGGAAAACGGTGAATGAAGGACCACATATCAATTACATGACACAGATCTGCAATGGGAANATTACTTGGACCCACAGTCCATTGGTCANTATTANGCCATAAATAACCTGANCTGCAAAAGAGGTTGGGAAGTAAATTCTCACAGCACACCNAAGAGCACCAGGAAGTGATCTCATAAATGAACATTCATTTCTGCTTNATTTTTCAAGCGGCATTGTTTGCATCCTACACCGGCTCCTCAGCTCAGAACCAAAAGTTAAGTTTTCATTCATAGTTAGCTATAAACAAGGTTAAATGGATGCCTTCACTAAGTATTCAAAGCAGTCATTGGGCTCTATCTTTTCAGACTGTTATCTAACACCAGGAAAAACATGTTTCTGTCTCAAAACGGTGAGACGTTCCACTTGCAAAATTCACAAACACAAACTTGGCAGTTCACTTCTTGTCCATATTCCAGGAGCAGCTTTTTCTCTACTCCTGTAATGGTGTCAGTCATTTTTGGTGCACTCAATATACTTGACTCGCATCAGTTAAAAGAATGAAAATCATTCCCTGAAAGCCACTAGCTTGTATTGCACACTGGGAAAAGAGGCTCATCAAATACCTTCTNATGGTAATGCCTTTGATGTAAAGGAGGGTTAATTAAACAAATGATTAGCACCATGACCCCATCAAAGCCTGAGCACGAGTGNTCTCATTTTCTTTCCTCTGCTGTATAATGAGTAGTCAGTCTGGATCACCTCAGTCATCCCATCATCCTCCCATAATCCACCTCTCCAACGAACAAGTACATGAGTCCTGTCAGTGACACTCAGGACTAGCAACAAGGTCCCCAAGCTCTATTGTAAAGCTCTAGCTAAACACAAACAGGTTTCACGGTCTCACTGATCATGCATCCTAGCTTATCTGCTATGGCTTACTGCTTCGCTTTCAGAGACGGGTTTCCGAGAACCACATGTGTATATGCAGAGATAAAAACTCAAGCCCCATTTCCTATTGTTTGAAAGTTCATAAAAATTGAAATTATATTTAATGGTATTTGAATGGTGTCCTCAGAAAAATTCTTAACTTCAGTACTTAACTTCAGTATTCTTGCTCATAATATTTTAAGTACAGACTACAGAAATATCATGTCTTTGTCTAGTTTCTATTGCTGTAATAAAACATCATGACCAAAAGCCACTTAGGGAGGAGCAGCATAACAGCGTCGGGGCAGAAGTCCAAGGAAGGAACTTCGAAGCAAGAACTGAAGCTGAGGCCATGGAAGAAGGCTGCTCACTTGACTTACTCTTCATGGCTTGCACAGACCACGTTCTCACACCACCAAAGACCACTTGCCCAGGAGTGGCCCGGCCCCCAGTGGGCTGGACCTTTCTCTATCAATTAGCAATCAAGAAGATGCTCTCAGGGCTGGAGAGATGGCTCTGATGAAGGTCCCGAGTTCAATTCCCAGCAACCACATGGTGGCTCACAACCATCTATAATGAGATCTGGTGCCCTCTTCTGGCAGGTAGGCATGCATGCCAGCAGAACATTGCATACATAATAGATAGATAGATAGATAGATAGATAGATAGATAGATAGATAGATAGACAGATAAATAGTTTTTTAAAAAAGAAAGAAAATGCTCTCACAGACTTTACCTACAGGCAATCTGATGGAGGCACTTTCTCAGTTCCCAGATAATTCTAGCTTGTGTCAAGCTGACAAATAGCCAACCAGGACACTGAGTGAGAAGGCTAGAATAAAAGTGTCTCCCATGAATCATCTCCTCTAGTCATCAACTCACCTGATTTTTACTTTATTATTTATTGTGTTTAGGTCCGTTGTAAGATTTATATTTTCTTCAAACTATGCTTCTATAATTTTAGTAAGTTTTTCAATTAATAATCTCAAATTGTTTTCTTTGTTGATATTATTATTACATGTGATTACTGCTCCAAGTAGAACATGTAACTGATTTTAGCCATTTTTCTCACTAACTTCTTTTGGCTTATTCACTTCTCCATCATTTTAGCCTTAGCCTTTAATCTTACAATTATTCAAAAACTGACTAGACAAAATGCCATTGAGCATTTTTTTCCTCAAAATGNTCATTTCTAATGATGGGAAAATGTAATTTCATTAAGTCAATTCTTTATAGAAGATAAATTCTCCCAAAATGTATTTAATCCTGTATAATTAAAACTAATATTTATAGTTTAACACCTTTATGGGAAGTTCATTATATTTAACCAAAATTAATATTTCAAGCATTAAAATTTAAACTGCATTAATTGAAAATTTATCACACTTTCACTTCTCAGTGTATTTGATTCCGACTTCATGAATGCAAATGATCTAATTTTTGCTTTTTTTTTAAATAATTTATTATTTGAGAATTTCATACAGTATATTTATCATATTCTTCTCCATGCCCCAACACCTCCCAGATCTTCCCTCCTCCCTACCCACCCAACTTCATGTTCTTTCTCTCAAAAAGAGAGAGAAACTCTGCTAAAAACCATGGAGTCTGATTTGTGCTGTCCAAAGCATGAGGCCTGCCCTGGACTGTGGTTGATATACCCAGTGTCAATCCATTGAAGAACATGATGGAGTCAAAAATGTATCTCAAATTAATTGACTTTTCTTAGACAAGAGAGATGTTCTCAAAATAAACGCTTGATCATTATCTAATAAAGTTCCAAAACACACTACAAAGCAAAACAGTAAATGAGCACCTAGAACTGAAGGGATGATGGGAAGTGCATAAGTCATGGACTGATGACCCATATCCAAGAGGACCCTAAGATTCAGTAAGTATGTGAATTCATTCATGGAAAACTTATCCAAAGTCTATCTGGAGGCTTGAATTACACATCAAGTGGTACATCAAAATGTGAGTCTAAGGCAGATGTGGTGTCATATGCCTATAACCTCAGCACTTGGGTGGCAGGGGCAGGAGGATCACAAGCTAGAGGCCAGCTTGGGTGACACAATGTCCTATGTCAGAAAAAAATGACAGGAAGTGTGCTGGTTAGTTTTTCGTCAACTTGACACAAACTTGAGTTGCCTATATTAAAGGGAACGTCAACTGAGAAATTATTACCATCAGATTGGCCTGTGTATAAATCTGTGTGATGTTTTCTTGATTCATGAATAATATGGGAGGGTCCAGCCCACTGAGGGTGGTACCACCCTGGGCAGGAGGTTCTGGGTGGTATAAGCAAGCAAGATGAGGAAGTACTGGGGAGCAAGCCAGTAAGCAGCATTCCTGTGTGCTCTCTGCTTCAGTTCCTGCCTCTAGTTTCCTGTCCTGACTTCTCTTCATGATGGGCTATAAATCATAAGCTGAAATAAACCCTGTCTTCCCCAAGGTGGTTATGGTCATGGTGTTTTATCACAGCAATAGAAAGCTAACTAAGACAGGGAGGGAGGAAGAAGAAAGAGAGGGAAAGGGGGAGGAAGTAGAGGGAAGAAGGCATTAAGTGGGGGAAAGGAAGAGGGGTAGGGGAAGGAGAGGAAAATGTGAGGAGGGAGAGGAGACGAGTGGGAGGAGAGGGAAGGAGAAGGGATGGGGGGGAGGAGACTTTAATAAAGCCCTAGATGTTATTAGATGTTTCTGGTTTTACCTGTGACAAAACAGGATTACTGCTGTTGAATATCAGGGCACATTGTCTATGTGCAGTCTTATCAAGTGTTTTGTAACAAGTCAAATAGAAGGTTTGAAACAAAGTCATGGCCTTCCATTAACCATTGCTGGAAACTTGTCATTGGCTGGCTTTCCATGTCCCCAAACATCTGAATGTATTGTATCAAAAAAGGCAGGGACCATATGAAAAAATACACTGACACTAATCAATGTGTTTATTGATGAAATCTCTGAGAAGTGAAATTCAATGCAGACCACCGGTGGTATTTTATAGGTTTGACAATACACATGTCAGAAGAATTATCAGGTTTCAAAGCAAAACACATTTGCTGAAAGCCATCCTATTATTTTAAGAAATTCAGATGAGAAAATTCACTTACTTTATCACAAAAAAAGGCTTTACATTTGTTAATGGGAGTAGTGAAATATTGATTGCTTCCTCAGCTGCCAGTAAAGAAACCCTGTTATCACACTGTGAGGGAATGCTGAAACAACAGGAGGGGGAAAAGAAAGAGATATTCTTCTCCCAGGAGCCTACGCCTTGAGAGTTTCTCCTTATTGTTAAATAGCAAGAAATTCAATTTCTTTCTTTTTNGGGGGGTTGTTGTGTTTGTTTGTTTTTTGAAACAAGGTTTCTCTGTGTAGCCCTGCCTGTTCTGGAACTCGCTCTGTAGACCAGCTGGCCTTGAATTCAGATCTCCCTGCCTCTCCCTCCCNAATGCTGGGATTAAAGGCATGTGCCACCACTACCTGGTGAAGCAAGAAATTCTAAAGGGATTTTTACCAGAAACTAAAGTTAGAATTGCAAGAATTAAAAGGTTAATTAAAATATATATTTTACATATATAGTCATGAAAGCATACTCAAGTTCATCATTAACTTTTTTTAACATTTTATTTGGAAGTTTTATACAAATTCAGTATTATTTTTCCTTCCACTTGGTACTTTTCTTAGAATTTTATAATAATAAAGAAAAGATGCATAGAGATTTTTCACTAAAGCTCATGGAAGGTGTTCCTCAAATCCTTTGAATTTACCCGAGTATGTCACATACATATGATCATTTTCTATGTGTACATTGACAGGAAGAATCCTTGTACAAGCTGGACAGTGTCAAATATGTTATTATCCAGAATATAAGCAGTACATNTAATGAGGCTCAAAAAATACCTTCATCCAAAAATAATGAGAAGGAACGAGAAAACCTCTGAAATTACAGCAAGTTCAGTTTTACAAAATGTTTGAAAAACAAAGATTCTTATCATATTTTTTTAAAGTTAGTGCACAAAACTGAAGATTGCCTAAACAAAGTTGTTCCAAAAGGACAAACATCAACCAGCCACCGTAATCATATTGTTAATTTGAAGATACATCAGGCATTAAAAGCCCAGTTATTACCTTATAGTGAGGAATGGGTTCGTTTGTCTGACTTTCTTCTGCTCTGGTCCTGCCCTCATCCCTTAAATATGCCTGATGAAGTGAACCAAAGACGACAAACCATCACATCCTCTAAGGGTCCACCTTTGGAGATCTCC
>LZPO01017487.1:47919-96682 GCA_001675575.1 Neotoma lepida | reverse complement strand
TTGGAGATCTCCCACAGAGTACAATATCAAGCGTATGATTGGCTTAGGAAAAACTGTAAGAGTCCTAAGCAATCTGATATGAATGACATCAGACCTTGACACTAACACTGAAAATGCACACACAAAACTCCAGACACAGGCACCAAGAACAAATTCTATNAACAACTTCCTACTTCTTGTCTGAGCACACTCAGGACCTGACTATGCAGAACTTTTGTTTTTGGAAGTATGAAGGTGACATGGTCACAATAATAATGGTCAGCAGAAAATATTTTCCTGGGGAGGGGGGAGGAAAAAGCAATAGAATTAGCTTCCATAAAGGGTACAATGAAAATACATGCCCTAAGGAAACCTAACACATTCAGTGTACATTAAAAATATTTGAAAAAGGATTCATTAGAACATGAGATGTAAAATAGTAGTCNAGATCACAATTATTGCTCTAGCTATTCCTTAGAACTTTGGTAATAATAGGAGATGCTGTAACATTTTATCTCCAGATCTCCTGAAACTTTAATAAATATACAGTTTATAGAAAACATAGCCTTATTGAAATGTCCCTTATATTCAACTGAAAGTAAAGTAAAAACCTCAATCTAGCACCTTCTAAGACATCAAAATCACTTATGAAGTTCTATCCCGATTCTGAAGAAAATAAGTTGAATTCAAGACATTAAAGTCAGATTCATTATACCTGACCTGAAATTACAGTAGTATTGAACATATTTAAAAAAATGTCTGCATCATGTATGAAATCGGAACTATTAATATAAATTTAAATTCACGTACCTTTTAAAAACATTTAGGAAAGGCATTCGTTATATAAAATATACTTTACATCCAAAATTGTATGTTATCACAAAGCAGTTTTCAGTCTACAGGTAGGAGAGCAAATGGCAACAAAAATTATTATATTGCAGCTAATATTTGAAATTATCTTAAAAATACCACAAGGACTTACAACACTGAAACATTGAAAGCCAACTATTCAATCTGCAGCAATTATTTGAAACATCTAGAGCCACACTCAGTAATCATAGACAGTATAATACAGACATGTAGGAACTATAAATACATTATGCTAACAACTTTGAAGTTTTCCTAGCTAACATAGAATCCCTTTAAGTTATTTTTGGCATGGTGCCAGAAGCTGTGTGGAGACTGGATGCAAAGAGTTGCTTCTTTGTAGATTCACAACACGAAGCACTCAGAATCTTCAAGTAGACTGTACACTTAAAATGTGGGCTTGTTCATGTATTCTTCCATTGTCTGAAAGAGAACAATGACTTAGAGCAATCTTTCCTTTAAACCGTATGCATTAACAGACTATGATTTGTTTGTCGTTCTGTTGGGGTTTTTTTTGTAATATTGAAAAATATTCAAAAGCATATACAGATAAAAATCTACTGCATTCTACTGAAGGTGACTACAAGTTTGAATATCATTTGTCTACATGTCCACACAGATGTAAATACTTCATTTTCAACTGGGAAAAGGCTAAGTTTGATCAGGAAGTGGATGTCTGAGAAGAGAGATGTTAAAGAAACAACTGTTGATTTAAAGTTCATGTGTCTAAAATGGCTGTAGGGACCACACGCAGGCACATGGGCTAGAGAAGCCAAGTATACACGTGTAACATATGCAATATTTTCTATACCATGCAGAACATCTTCATTAAACCTATAGCCCAGTCAGAAGGGATAACTATCCTATGATTCTGAACGATTTCTGCCATGCCTTTTGGAAGAGCATTTCTCCAAAGTCCCCAGACCCTCTTTCAGTTACCAAGTTTGCTACTAAGCCCCAGAGTCTTCCTGTCTTCATCTTTTTCTTTTAAGTGTTTGAAAAGACAGGTAGAATTCCACAGTGGTATTGCAAACTCCCTCCTACTGAACAGACATACATTTGTAAAAAACAATGACCCAGGTTACATCAACAAGAGCTCATTGGGGGCAGGGGGCAGCAAGTCATCCTTAGGCAATACTTTAGGTCACTGTGAGTCACTACCAACTTGCTTAGCAATTGACCTTTAACTACGCACCACAACACATGTGCCACCATTCAACATCCCAGGAAAGACTGGAAGTGTGGGCCAAAGAGATCAAGGCTAGAAGCCAACAAGATTGTCCAGAGCAGCCCAACCTGGGGTCGCATATCAGATATCCCCCATATCAGATATTTATACTACAATTCATAACAATATCAAAATTAAAGTTATAAAGTAGCAATGGAATAATGTTACGGTTTGGGGTCACCACAATATGAGGAATGTATTGAAAGAGTCACAGCATGAGGAAGGTTGAGAACCAACGGTCTAGAGGGTACCCATATCAGAAATCAGGGTTTCTAATTGCTTTCCTTGTCTCTTTAGAATTGCAGTGTACCACTGCTGAAATTATTTGTACTTAGTCAACCATACTTTCTCTAAAGCTTGTCAGCCTCCTAAAGGAACACTGGCCCAAAGAGGCTCATACCCCAAGACACCTGCCCTGAATCTCCACTTGAATATTCCATCCTTATCTTTCAACTTCACTGGGGTATCAACACTGGCCCACAGCCTATGTGGGTTTTGTAGAGTTTATCCCCATTTAAGAAGATCCAAAACAAATGAAGTCTAAAATTTATTTAGAGTAAGAGATGATGACAGCACATTATCAATATTAAAAAGATGACAAAATAAAATCTAGAATAGCATATTCTATTTGTTTGATACTCTTATATGTGCTATGGCTATATAGTCTTTGCAGTTAAAATGCCCTATGCTTTTGCAAATTTGACTAAAATGAATTGACTATATGAACACATTGCCCAGCCTTTTCTGCAACCTTGAAGAAGCATGAGATGGTCAAGGGCATAAAGTGGATGCCTCACAGCCTCAAAGGACCACTGGGCTCTGGTTATCTGCCCTATATTAGCATGAGGTGACTCAGGGGCTGAACTCTGCCCTACCTGCCCTGTCTGAGTCCTGCTATTACTCCAGGGGCATAAAGCGATGTAAGAATTTATTGTTTTCATGCACTTGCCACTAAAAAGGCTTGGAACTGACTTAAATAGGTCACAGTCTCAAATCTTTGTCTTCCCTTGCCTTCACAAGAGTCAGGCTAGAGTTGTATCTTGGGATACATCTGGAGACTCTCACACCATGGTACTAATGCATTCTGTACCTAATATACAGCCCCTTTCTACTGCACTGTGGTTTTGGCTTATGCGCTGAAGGCTGAAAGTGTTGGGGTGCACCAAGCAGTTGCTCAGGCATCCTCATGCATGTGTGAGATGGCCTATGGCTTGACTCCACTTGACTTTCCCCTCCTGACAGGCTGTTGTCTGTGAAGACCATTCACTAATGGCTGCCCCTCTCTGGTAATCTTGAGAATTACAACCTCTACTCTTCAGTCTCCATGCTTCTATGACATCACTCAAATTGCTGTTACTCCGTCCCATAGAAGTCATCCCCAGCCAATTAGACTTTCTGAATTATCAACATCTAACTTGGATACACTCAGATTAAGATTTGAGTGCCTGAAGCTTTGAGACTATGGGTCTTCTCATTAAATATGTGAATATAACTTTTGCTTCTCTCCCCTGGCCCAAGAAACTTTTATTAGGTGTCATTGAGGAGAAAGTTGTAAGAGCTATTTCACAATTTTTAGTTGTTCTAAAAGAAGACAATGTCATAGAGGCCTTCCTCAGCCTCTAGTAACTACAAATATGTACTTAGAGCTGAAGGAAATAAAGGGGCAGTCCTTCTCCTTTGTGCAATTTGAATACTTTTTTCCTACACATTCTGTACTTTCTGAAGCACACCAGACATGCAAAGTCAACTTCTCAGCAAGCTCTCCCAAATGTTCACTGACATCACTGGAATGGGGACCAGAGCCCATGAGGACACTAGCAACACTCTCTCATTTGGCAGGCTCTTTTCATTCAACAAGGGCCATTTAAGGACAGCCACAACCTTGCCTGCTCACTGGGGTACAGGGTTTATTTAACACAGGGCATCTAACAATACCAGTTGACACTGTCCACTCAGTCACCAGGGACACAAACCAACCAANNAGTGCTTTACTGCGAAAGGGCTCACTTCTTAAAATGCCTGCCTCCAATACTTAAATGGAACTAGGAACACAGATGCACTGAAAGCTCTTAAAAGCCTATTTCCTGCAGCTGGGGGGACTTCGAAATCATGCAGGTGTGTCTTGGCCTCAATTCAGGAAGCTTTAGTTACTGAAGTGCCAAAGACCCTGGGAAAAGTCTGCTTCTCCTACAAGAAGCTTCCATCTTAAAGCCCAAGAGCAGAGTCTTAGGAATAAACCCCCACTTCCTACTCCCTGCTTCTCCACCCCAGCATATTTTGAGGAATTTCCAAGCACTGATTTCTTTAGTACTTCGTAAGATCCCCTTTTGTGACCATATGGAAAGAGTTACGTGAGACTCAAAGAGGTTTAATGCATTTCACTGAGGGGACAGCACCTCCAGCAATGAATGCACTGACTGAACAGGCACACGAGCTGCTTATGGGAACCCACCCTTGTCTTTCTTCACGTCCACTCACCTGAGGATGGAGTCCCTCCATGGGCAGGAGTAAGTAATCAGCTCAAAGTACTGCCAAGACAGTTGCTGGGAAATCATGCCTAATGTCTTATTAATTTAATCAGTCTCTTATTTCCAAATAGCAGGAAGAATGGCTTTAGCACCAATTTTAAAAAGGTACTTAATAATTCTTGAAATCCTCTTGACTCTTGACCTGCTGTTATGAAAACAGGAAGATGGAAAGACCCACTGAGGCCAGGTGTGGTACACGCCTGTCATCCCAGCACTTGGGAGACAGATGCAGGAGAATCATGCATTTAAAGCCAGCCTGGGTTACATATAGTAAAATGGCCTATAAAAACAAACAACACACACACACACACACACACACAGGAGAGTGGGGGTGATAGGGGAAAAACAGAGGGAAGGAAGGCTCACTGACATTCTGGGAGACATGGGACAGAACCTAAGCACCCAGAAACATGCTTGGTTTAGGACTGGTCAGAGCTTCCTGATTTTAGAAGGCAAAGGTCAGTGGAACACAGTGTCCTTGAAGGGGCTAATGTAGACTATGTTCCCCTAGTAGGTCTGATTCAAATCTGGGATGCTTCTAAAAAGAAAAGTCCCAGGATATTCCATGAAGCAATCACAGAGTCAGGAGCAGTGCCAGGCACAGGCTTCAGGACCGATTTATACCTCAGCAATCCAGCCACGAGTGCTCCTGATTTATTTATGCAAACAAGAGCACACAGACCTAAGGCCTTCCCAAGAGAGGTAGGGAATTTCAATTAAAATGGCAAATGCCATCTTCGATAACATAGCTCTAATATTCCTAGCAAATGAAATAACTATGCACTGCTGTTCTTCCTTCCCAGGGCAGAGCAGATATTTTAATGAAAGCCTTTTTATACATCTCATAAAATGACTTTTGCAAAGAATAGCACCAAGCTTTTGATACCCCTAAGAGGGTAAGATGTTTTCAAACCCTGAAGCTCAACCAAACAGGACAAGCAAAGACTCAGGACCAAACCACAAGGGTCCAAAGTTCTATTTCATGTTTATTAACTATGAAAATGAGCAGGACATTTCACCTCAAGTCTCTGTTCACTCACTATAAAACAGGCTAACACCTAGTTAAAACTGCTGAAAGAATTGAGGAAGCCAATGCGTGTAAATTGCTTAAAGCAGAAGCTATGTCCAGCACAACACGTGGGTGCCGTACTCAGAGTGGTAGCTATATTATTAGTGCTGGAATCACCATCATCTTCCCCAGGCATAGAAAACCATACTGACCTCCTGCAACATATCAGAGTCTTCGATGGCCTTGACTGCTGTTTTCTTGGACGTTTCCTGAATTTCTCCACCTATTATAAATTCATCAAGGATAAAATACGCCTTTTCAAAATTAAAGATAATATCCAGCTCACAGACCTGGTAAGGAAAAAAAAAATAAAATAATCGTTTTGATTAAATTTGGAGTAGAATCAGGAAAGCATCTGCCACCGTCTCCAGCTTTCCCAACATTGCCATTCAAGTGGCAGCCAAACATAAAATACCACATGGCATTTTAAGGACAGGAAGATGTCCTTTAGTAAAGGTAAAACTAAATCCTATTAAAACAGAGCATGCCTTTAGATAATGAAGTCTGTAGCGGTTTGAAAGAGAAATGTCCCCCATAGGCTCAACTATTTGAACACTTGGTTACCATGGTGGTGCCTAGGGAGGTGACAGATCCTTTAGGGGTTCCAACCTTGGTCAAGGAAGTAGGTCCGTGGGAACAGGCTTTGAGGGTTTATAGCCTCATCCCTCTTCCAGTTCATACACTCTGTATCTCTGCTTCCTGTGTGTGGTTGAGATATGACCTCTCAGTTTCTTGGTTGCCTGCCCCCACCTGCTAGCACACCTTCCCTGCCATTATGGACCCCTCCTCTGGAATTGTAAGCCAAATAAACTCTCCTTGATAAATTGCTTTTGGTCACAGTATTTCATCACAGCCATGGGAAAGTAACTAATATAATGTTTTGTGTTGAAACAGAAAATATGAGACTCAGTGGGGGAGTGAGGCTTCTGGGCTCCTGTGTTCACATGCACAAGCTGAAGCTGGGTCCCTCAGGTTTAAAGATCTTGGCTGTTTGGCCAGTGAGTTGCAAATTTTTGAGCATATCAAATTCCCCTGTTAAATCTTCTGAAAACTCTTCCTGCAGACTGGGTGCCTGGACCTTCTGGGTCAGTAGGTCTGGATTAGATCCAAAAACCTGTCCTGCTAGCAGATTCCCACATGATACTGATGAGGCCTCTAGTTAATGAAAAAGCACATTAACCGGAGTCAAAGATCAACAGAGACTGACAGGTCTTAGTATGGAAGGGAAGCAAGAGACAAAGCTATGCCCATAGTCTAGATGATTCGACCAGAGTGCTGTTTTTGCTGGCTTCCTCACTGCCTACTCCATGGCTCACTGAAAACTGACTCCTCTTGCATCCAGACCTTACCTGCCCAAAAGAAGCTGCTCTCTTTAATCCATCTAGCTGAAAGTTCCTCATCCTCTCTCAAGCTCACCTAAGTAGCAACTGATACCCTTGTCAATCTGTTTCTTGGAATTTTTTCTCCCTTGACCTTGGTGATGCCATTTAATGCCTGTGGGCCGCCTCTGACTCTGATGATTCCTTCTCGGATCTTCTAGATGATTTTGTTTTACTCCTGACCACTAACGTGTTTGGTTGGCAGGTACTGATAGATCTGGCAAGAAAGCTCAAGGGATAAAAGTGCTTGCTGCCAAGCCCTGGAACTCAAGTTCGATCACCAAGACCCACATGGTGGAAGGAGAGAACCTATCCCCACAAGCTGTCCTCCAACCTCTACACACACGCGCTAGCAAACATGCAATTCTCCACCAAAATAAATGAATACATATGGTTTCAAAAAATAATTTTTGCAGAAGTATTTATGGAGTGCTTGGGGCATATCAATTTGCAGAGCAATTAATGTATCCACCACATGTAGCTTTCATACTGGCCATCCATCTTCTTAAATACTAGCACTCTTCAGTATAGCTCCTTCTCTTTGCAATACACATTGTCTTCTAGACAACCTCACTAGCCCTCACAGTGAGAGTTCCTCACTCATCCATCCACTGGTTCTGCCTTCTTGATTTGGTCACCAATCTCTACTGATTCTAACATCTAAATAGAACACTTCTCATCCCTCCACTTCATAGCTGCTCTAGTCTGCAAATGGTGCATCAGTCAAGACCAATCCCCCCTGCTGACTACATAGGTCTGTCTACTGGGCATTCTTAGTTCCACTCCACCATGTCCCACGTTGATCTCAGACATACTCTTTTTTAAAATTTTTTTATGATTTGTTTTAATGATTATTTTTATTTTATGTGCATTGGTGTTCTGCCTGCATGAATGTCTGTGTGAGGGTATCAGGTCTTGGAGTTATAGACAGTTGTTAGCTGCCACGTGGATGATGGGAATTGAACCTGGGTCCTCTGGAAGGGCAGCCAGTGCTCTTAAGCATGATCTCAAACATATTCTTTATTCCTTTAGTCCCTATTTTGCTTAGTTGCTTCTTTCTTATTTTATTTTATCTAATTCATGTGAGAGCTCACTTACCCCAACCCCCAACTCATTCTTCTTGTACAGACTAGTTTCATGTTAACTAGACACAAGCTAGAGTCATCAGAGAGAAGAGATCCTCAGTTGAGAAAATGCCTCCATAAGTGGGCTATAGGCAAGCTTATAGGACATTTCCTTAATTAGTGATTGATGGAGAAGGACCCAGCCCATTATGGGTGGTGCCATCCCTGGGCTCGTGGTCCTAGGTTCTATAAGAAAGCAGGCTGAGCAAGCCATGACGAACAAGCCAATAAGCAGCACCCTTCCATGGCTTCTGCATCAGCTCCTGCCTCCAGGTCCCTGCCTTGCTTGAGTTCCTGTCCTGACTTCCTTTGATGATAAACTGTGATGTGAAAGCATAAGCTGAATAAACCCTTTTCCTCACCAAGTTTCTTTGGTCATGGTGTTTCATCATAGCAATAGTGACCCTAACTAATACACCTCTTCCTCCCTCGGTCCTGATCTGTTGTTGCCTTGGTTACCAATCCTATTGATTCTGCCATCTAAATAGAGCACTAGTCTCCATCCCTCCACTTCACAGTTGCTCTGGTCTGTAACTCCTCCCATTGAGTTTACAGCAATTATCTTTCAGGTAATCTCTTTGTCCATTCAAGACAATAGTCAGTCATACTTTCGATAAAATGCTGTTCTCATTCCTCTTTGTGTGAAGTCTAGGTTTCAAGATAGATTTTAACTCCCCAATGTGATAGGATTTCACCACTCCAACCCCAACCTCAACACCACCTCTCTGTTTTCCTGTGCCCCCCTTTCTCACCTGCCACAGTCACACAAGACACCAGCTCACCATGTTCTTCCACGCCCTTACCCTAGCACATGCCAGCAAGAATTGAACTGCTCCTCCAAATCCCTTTCTTTTATTCTCCTACTGACAAAAGCATACAGAATTCTCAATGCAGAAAGAATTCTTGAAAATCTCTGCCTAAGATAAACACAATATAAAAACAAATAATAAGGTCAGGTATGGTGGCACACACCTTTAATTCCAGCACCCGGGGGGCAGAGGCAAGTGGATCTCTATGAGTCTGAGGTCAGCCTGCTCTACAGAGTGAGTTCCAGGACAGCCAGAGCTCAAAAAACCAAACCAAACAAACAACAACAAAATAATGAACAATTCATAGATAAAGCAAGAAGCAGGGGGAGGATTATAGATGTGTAGTAATAAGTACAATGTCAAGGAGTCAGGGAAGACAAACTGAATCCATATTTACCAGAAAGTATCCATTACTGGTGATGGTATGAATAAGTACATACACACTCACTGTCAGTGGAATTTATAAATCTTATATGCCATTTTTGGTTGGCTGATCAAATTTTAAATGCAAAAATGCTTGCACTCATATCTGGTAAGATAAGTCAGTTGGTAAAAGCACTTCTCACAGAAGCCTGACTTTAACAGGCCCTAGACCTTTTTAGGCCCCAGGCCTTAGCACAACTTACCCCATGATGGAAGTACCATACAGGCCATAAAACTCATACATAGACAGTACCACAAAGACCTAAGTCATCACAGTCCTTAGTTCCAGGAAAGTCTCTAGATGTACTAACTTTGTTTTTTGGCTTCTATAGTTCCACTTCTGGCTAACCGTTCTTGTTGAAGTATGTCAACCCAGGACATGTTTTTTTGTGCTTAAAAGCTCACCCTGAAAAAGGCTACACTGGGATCCCGAAAAGCCAGTATAGTCGCCACCTGGTTAACAAAGACTTTCTATTGGCAGTCTTCTCTGGTGGACACCCCACAATACTGACAACCTGGGTTGGATGCACAGAGCCCATGCAAAGATAAAAGGGACTCCACGAAATTGTCTTCTGACTTCCACATGTGCAATGCAGCTTGCATGCACTGGTACACACACACACACACACACACACACATACACATACCTAATAATAATAATAATAATAATAATAATAATAATAATAATAATGCCTAACAATGAATAAATAATTTTTTAATTCCTGACTCAACAGTTCCATAAGGGGCTTAGCCCCATGATACAAAAATCAATGCCAATAAGACATATAAGCAACAATCATTATGAGGGCCTCGTTTATAAGAATTGGGAACAATCCGAAGTCCACTTACAGGGAATTGTTTCAACACTGTATGTGCATCTCTACAATGGCATAGGAATTCTATGTCCAATTTGGAAAGAATAAGTTAGTTTTACATGGAAAGATGTGGGAACAATCTCTAACAGGCTTATAAGGAGAATGCTAGAGTTATAGAAGAATATGCATATAGCAATCCATTTGTTTACGTCTAAAAGATTGTATTTATAAAAGGGTATGAAAGATGTATTTTTATTATTTTGAACAATAAAACTAAACAGAAAGAAATTGCAGTAAATTAGACATCCATGCACAAGAAAGAAAGGACCAGGACAATCAGTTACCAGAGGTCAGGAGAGGTAGAAGTCAGGAGTGACAGAAGCAGTACCAGTGTCAGCAGAGAGCTCTCAGCATTCAAGGCTGGTATAGACTAGAAATCCAAGACAGACAGGAGCCTCGTTAGGGCTTGTCGTTAGGTTTGTCGAGCAGACCCGACAAACATTCCTACAGATTCACTAAAAACTTCTCATGGCCTGCTCTGAGCAGTCACTTGTCCCTTGACATGAGGGCTCCTTCAACAGGCCTGGGGCAATCGATTTACTGCATCTAGTTTCAGGAAATAAGGTAAAGAAGTATGCAGAGTCAGATACACACAATCATAGAAAATGTTGCGAGTGAGCAAGTACTTCATACATAGCAACTCCAAAGTGCTACTCGATAGCCTAACTCCATCTGAACATAAGAAGGGATGATAACCTGCAGAACAGGGGCAAAATTCAAGTTCTTTTGGCTATTCCTTAAATACTTATAAATTCCATCTTAAGGTCTGTCCCAGCATATAAGAACTACACATTTGACGCTTTGTAGCCATCGAGTTATCTATGTGGCATCTTCCTTCACAGTCCATGCTATTAAATAAGAAACTTTTCTATTTTTCCCCCACGTATGTAGATTCTGGCATACAGCTTACAAACAACAGAAAAATGACAATTTCACTTTATCTTCCACTTCCTAATGTTTTTGTGTGTTACTATAGTGTGGCTTAAAGCTCTCCTCTTAGAGCCGAGTACATCCTACTCTGATGTTTCTGACATTTCATCAACTAAATCCTTTCAGGTGGAGACCTGAAGCATCTGTCCTTGAACTCTGCTTTAAAGTAAATACAAGAAGTTTCAAGTTACACAAAGGAAATGTTTCAGATAATAAGAACTACTATAGAGCTACATGAAAAACAATATATGTCGCAATCAATAGTTTATATATTTTTGCTACTTATTGTATTTGACCCTCACAGTCACCCATGAATTTAGCAAAGCAAATATTTTTATCTACCTTTTAGTGTTATATCCTCATCAGTAAAATGGAGATAAATGGCAGGTCTAAAATCTTGGGTCTGGTTACTATGTGAGCAGACACCAGGATCAAGACACTGAATGCTCCTCCTCTTAAAACAGTAAAACTCCCGAGGTCAAAACTCAAAAGCTTCCTAGGACAGCAGCATCCACACACACTCAGAACACATTAATCAAAATTCATGCTGCAATGCAGAATGGAAATGTGGCAGGTGTCTAAATCCCTATCTACTGGGAGACCCCAAAGCATTTCTTCTTAGCACCCGTAAATTGGGGTTAATGCTACTTACTGAAGATTGAAAGATTAACTACACAGTCCTTGATAATCTCCTTAGAATTGAAAACTACTATAAGACACATCACTCAAATTAGTAACCGGAGATTTTGATTGTTATCTGTCTTCAAAATACAGTATTTTCAAGCTATAAGTTTCCCCTTGCATAATCTAAGGACAGAATTCAAAGAAATCTTCGGTATTAGCATGAGAGGAAAACAAATCCAAAGAGAAATATCTTATTGCTGAGATGATGTCAATGAGGATCAGTCAAGCCTTTGGTCATCACTGTTAATTAATAAGAGTTGAACACCTACCGGGCGTGGAGCCCTGAAGTGCTCTTAGTTTAATGAAAGATTCACTGAACATTTTAGTGAATTAAAATTTTGATTCATGACCAAGACAGAGCTTCTAAAGGGGTACCAGAACTGGATGGAGAACCAATGCCAGAGAGGCAGAGAGTTATTCTGATCCTCTTTCCCTGGACCTCGATCCAGGTGGAGGTCATCCAAATTCTCTTTCAGAGTGATATGCTCTGAAATATCTCGGTGAATTTCAGTTAAGCACAGAGAGATCAGAATTCAGCCTCAAGTCACATGATTGAAGTTGCTTTAATCCACAGAAACAGAACAGGTCAAACCAGAAACGAGGAAGAGCAAGCAGGTAATATGAAAGTTCAGACTCCAAGAAACTCCTCCAGGCCCTTGCAAAAGGCTGCATGCACAGTTCATTTCAAAGGAAGGCACCAAAAAATGTCAGAATTCATGAGAATAAAAAAAAAAAAGCATGAAGTTAAATATTCCTGTGTTTTAAAACATGCTACTTTATACATACTACTTAGAGAAAAATAAAAATAAACGTGGTGAGGCAAGAGGAGAAACAGAACATGGTGTCACTTTCTTATTATTCTTAAATATTGACAATAACTGAAATCTCCCAAGCAACATGTTAGTTCTCATAAAATCATTCACAAGGGAAAGAAGAGAGAAAAAGGGGGAGAAAACTCATTAGAAACCTATCCAATAGTTGTCATTGTGAAGCTTGTAGAAAGAAAGAAAGAAAGAAAGAAAGAAAGAAAGAAAGAAAGAAAGAAAGAAAGAAAGAAAGAAAGAAAGAAAGAAAAAGAAAAAAAGAAAGAAAGAGAGAGAGAGAGAAAGAGAGAAAGAGAGAAAGGGTGGAGGGGAGTAGGTAAGACCCAACTCAACCAATGATGAAAATGTCACCTGTTCAGTTTCAGAAAAAAGAAATGCTAAAAATTCTTCTGGAGGCAATTTCTCCCACCATTACTTGATAAACTTCCATTGACTGAGGGAATGAGCAGAGAACATGGCTGGGGAAACCTTTTCCAGATCTGATCATTTTCTTTCCTGCAACAGTGCATTTTATTGGTGTCTCTAAAGCATTTGGTAAAATCTGGCCCAGAGGTATTTATAGCAGTGGGGCAGGGGAGGTCAAAGGTCTTGACCTCAGCAAAGGCCAGGTTTGCATTCAGGGAACTTTTGCACCACACAGGATGCTCTGAGCTATTGCATAACTTAGAATGCTGATAATGACAGGTGCACAGAGGAAAGAACACAGCAAGGGTAGAGGAGTGAGTGGTCTGTTGTCACTGTTTGAAAGCTTAAATTAGAGCCTAGGAGGTGTGAAGTTTTGTGTGATAGAGGACGGAAAGTGATGGGAAGTAATGCCCCACCTACGTCTGTGCTTTATAGCAAAGATGCTCACCAACAGGCAAAGCAGAGAAACAAAAAAAGGTGTAGGGGCAGAAATGGCCAAATAAGAAGCTGAAAGTAAAATCCCAAGTAAATCAACTACACTAGTGAGAGGGAAATGAAGAAGATGAGTTTTAAGTTTAAATTGAAGAGTCAGGTAGGTTCTAGTAATAGGCAAAGAAAGGCAAAAGAATCCTGTCTTTTTGCACTGAGGGATTCTGAGATATAGCAAATTCCAACCACCAGAAAGAGCAGGTTAGCCAACGACAGGCACAGTACTTGGTCACAAGAAGATCGGTGAAGACCATCACCAGGTAAGCAAAGAAGAGCAAGCAAAAGAAGGTAAGCAAAAGAAGAAATCATCTGGAAGAAGAGTCTGAGAGAAAGAATCCACAGACACACTAGACAGGTGGAAAGAGAGGCACAGCATTTATAAGNTAAGAAAAGGAGAGAGAACTCAGGGGAAGAAGAAAACCACAGAGGGGCCTCCAGATACACAGGCCAAGACCCAACGGAAAGCAATGTCATGACACAAAGGAGGGAAATCTGAAAGATGAATAAGGATCCAGTGCTGCAGAGAGGGCAAAGCAGGTTAAGACTTATCTCGTCAATGGTGTGGAGCAGTACAGAGGGCTTGATGGTAACTGTACAACATCCTTGGAGGGATAAGATGGGGCACTGCTGCAAGCTGGCACAGAGTGAATAGGCTCTGAAGAGGGGAGCAGCTGTGGGAGATGACTACATCTGTTATTTAAATAAATGCAAATGAGATTGTGGAATAGCAATGTGAGGTGAAAGGATTGGGGACTTTGTTTGGGTTGGTGGTGGTTGTTGTTTTTCCTTGTGTACTAATAATATTGCAACTTTAAACAATGCCAAAGAAGGAACAAAACGTCAAAACAGAAAGGAAATAACATAGCCAATGAGGATTAAGGGACAGAGATCACTCACAATTAAATTCAAGCTCCCTGAAACAAGGTCTTCTATGCATTTGCAGTCTGAAGTAAAGATACATTCACAGCTTTTGAGTGATTCATTTACTAAGAAATACAGGTAGGGAGGAATCCTGTAATTCTGAACCAAGGTGGGCCAGCACCATCCTTGGTACAATGTAATGGATACTTCAGATTTGAGAAAGAGAAAAGGAATACAAGAGATGAGCAGAAGCAAGAATCAAGATGGATAGACTCTAAAGGGCCAGAAGACACTTACATTTCCAAAGTATTTGTCCAGCAACTCCACATACCGATGTACGATCTCTAGTGTCAAGAGCTCATTGTCTTGATTTTCTATTGCACAGCAAAAATATAAACTAGCATACCTTGAAAAGAAAAAAATAAGGAAAAGCAAAATTGAATGAGACAATAAGCAAGCATAAGTAGGTTTTCCCAATGGATGTGCAGCCTCCTGCTCTCGAGAGAGACTCTCCCCATACAAAGATAAAAATCATTGCTCATGGCATGCAGTACACTCCTCAAATATAAACCTGAATATATAAAAATGATGCAGTGGTAAATTACTTCCGTTAATCACATGAAAGACTTTCAACAGAATTTTACCTTGAAGAGCTACAATCAGAGGGATGGAATCCTTTGGTCCATGGTAATCGGGGTGTTCGAGCCTCTCTCCAGTTTGTAAATTGTCTCCTTTAATATACAAGCTCTCAGCAATGCTCTCAGGCGCATACGCTTCAATATCTAGCTTCACATGGTAATTCATTCTATGTCACCCTCCAAACCTACAGAACCTGCTTTGCCAAAGCACTTCCTAGAAGTGAACTCCACTAAATACCACAGCGAACTTGCTACCTCTCTTTTCCCAATGGTTTTTATGAACACTCTTCTTTGAGTGCATTTCCAGCGTGAATTTCCCATTTTGGAAACTGTAGTTTGATAGAGGACATAGAACCTGGCTATGTTCAGGTCCTAACTTAGGCATCCATTACCTGAATCTTCATTGAAAAGCTTCTTGTACCTCTCAAGCCTCAGATTTCTCATTTATGAATTAGAATTCCTTGCTAGTATGGTCTTGCCACTTCAAACAGGTGCATCAAAAGAAATATAGGCTTTAAAGGGAGAAAGTTCTGGTCTTGAGTCCTGGGTGTATTGATTACCATTCAACTACTGTGACTAGGAAGTAATTACTGAAACTGTGTGTCCTCAGTTCACCCATCTGCAAATATGGACAACTGCAATATGAGCAATGCACTGGAAATGGTTCCCATTCCCCTATCACATCCACTTGCACTTTCCCATGGTATTTGTTACTGAGTATATGTTGATTGCTTAACAAATAAATATGCTTCTTGAAAACAGGAACATAATCTGCCTCATTCATTTGCTGTTGTAGCTACAGTCATTGAAATGATGCTGGGAATGTAACCAGTGCTCATGAAATGTTACTGAGCATGTGCATGCAAATTCAGCAAAAGCTTAAGTATTGAGAATCTGTCCTAACACCTGGATGCTGTTTTAATCAATGGGGGAATCTTTACAAGCTCTCTCATTGTTTCAACTATTTAGACTCTCCTCACCAAAGACTTCAGAAAGTGTTGAGATTGGTATTGCAATCTAAAATATTCAGAACGCAAATGAGTCAAAACCACATGAGCTGTTTGGTTCTCGTGAAGTTATTCACACCTTTTATAAACGAGTTTCAGCTCCTTCCAGTCAATGAAGCTGCTTGTCCTGTGCCCACGAGAGAGGACGGTCTGGATGATCTCCCGGGTGATCTTCTTCCTCTCCTTGTCAGGGAGCGTGGCATACCATTTCTGCAGCCGCAATTTCCCTTGTCGACTGAAGAGCAAGATGAAATGTATCTAGAACAAGAAGGCAGAGAAGGCCAGGGTTTGGTCAGCCAAGTCACTCACTGCACAGATCGGAATGTTCCGGGCCTGGTGGAGCCAGGAATGTATACTCAGAGGATATTGCCTGTTAAATTACATTTACTCACCAGAGGAGCCAAACGTGGAACATCTCTCTCTCTCTCTCTCTCTCTCTCTCTCTCACACACACACACACACACACACACATATACACACACACAGAAAAGCAACCCAAAGCACATAGATGCAATCAGGTACATGCTATATATTTTGTTTTGTTTTGTTTTGTTTTGTTTTGTTTTGTTTTGTTTGTTTTTCGAGACAGGGTTTCTCTGTGTAGCTTTGGCGCCTTTCCTGGAACTCACTTGGTAGGCCTTGAACTCGCNCACACACACACACACACACACACACACACACACACACACGCCCCTTACTTCTGTTCCAGGAGAACATGTTTCAAAGACTTTAATTCCTTTGAAGGGTTGTAAATACATTAAGACACAAGACATATTAAAGGAAGTAGTGGTACTCTTTGAAGCAAATTCCTCCTCAACAAGCAAAACAAACCAGAACAATGTTTTGACCGGTAGAAAGATTTACTTTAGAGTTACAGCCTTCCATGCTCCATATCACAACTGTGAAAACACAGGAATGGAGAGAGGACAGTAGAAGGAGGAGGTGATATAATTATATTCTAATTTTAAGATTTTGTAAATGTTGAAAGGACGAAAGAAAATAAAGAGAAAGCAAGGAGAAAGAGCAGTAAACAGCAAGAGGACAAAGCCTAAGTGTGAATGCTTCACTCACTGTGCGGGTTCCTTGGCTGACCCCTGGTGTCACCTATCTATTACCTATCTATCAGCTATCTATTGCCTATCTATCACCTATCTATTACCTATCTCAAGCCTCCTCAGCATGGTATGGGTAACAGTTTCCAGAGTGTGTCAGCCAAGGAAGTTACCAGGAAGTGTCACCAGTGCTACCAGTAAGTAACTTGATTTTGTTTACAAGTTGGCTTTACTATGTGTATTCAAAATGAAGTTTCATATTTTAGTGACTTTTAAGGACAATTTAAGTTCTACCTTAGAGGTAGGATAGAGTTTATTTACGAAGACAGTTAGGTGGCCTGCTCTTTATTTTATTAAAGTCCACATTTTCTCAGCCCATCATATTAGAGGACTTAAAGTCTTATCTTTATTTTTGTCTATGATTTATTTTGCTGGGTTTTTTATATTGATTAAAAAAGAAAGAAAGAAAACGTGGAGCTGGAGAGAGAACTCGGTGATGAAGAGCACTTGCTGCTCTTGCAAAGGACCCAGGTTCAGTTCCCAGAAACAACGTGTCAACTCACAAGCGTCCATAACTCTGGTTCCAGGGATCCAATGCCCTCTCCTGAATTCTGAAGGCACTAGACACTCACTCATGTGGTGTACACACATACACACAGGCAAAACACACCTACATGTGAAATGAAATCAATAGATCTAAAAATAAATTATAAATAAGATGCATTGTTTCAGTTAATTGTTTTGTGAGTGGAACAATATAGGCTCCAAACCAAGAAAACCTACAGTCTAAAAAAAAGACAAAAAAAAAAAAAAATCTGTTTTTTTGTTGAAGAAGTTTCTTTCTTAATGCCATGGCACAGACCCTAACAGCTCGGTAGGTGATGATACCTGAGGTGCGGGGACACCAGGATCTTCCTTTGGAACTTCCCTTAACTTACAGAATTTGGGGGCCTTTTTTGTAATTAATTTTGTTATTAGTGTGTATGTGCTTCATTCTCTCTGTCTTGTTGTCTCTGTATTTCTGTCTTTGTCTGTGTGTTTGTCTGTCTGCTCCCCCTCTCTTTCTCTCTCTCTCTCTCTCTCTCTCTCTCTCTGTGTGTGTGTGTGTGTGTGTGTGTGTGTGTGTGTGTGTGTGTGTGTGTGGCTGTGGGAGAGGGCGACTATGGAAGACAGACAACTGGAGTTGATTCCATCCTTCTACCTTTAAACGGGTTCCAGGGACAGAGCTTGGGTCCTGGCCATCAGAGCAAAGTCTTTCACCACGCCCCTTCCTTTTTTTTTTCCCCCTTTTTTAAAGTAAAGCAAATGTAGATTTTGTTTTTTTTTTTAAAGTAACAATGAGCTCCGATCTGAAGCGCAGACATCACAGGGTGAGAAAACAACTTAAAACTGCTGCTCAATAAGCTGCTTGAAGAAACATCTTTTTAAACCCGGAATGTTCTTAGAGCACTGCACTTTGAGAGCCAGCGAGATGGCACTTCCCACTATCCCCAACCATCCTCAGGACTCACATGATAGGCAAAGAGAACTGAGTTATTCTCCGAAAAAAAAAAAAAGAACACTGCATCGCCTTAAATACTCTTTCCTGTTAGACAGGTATAAAGGATTTAGGAACAGAACACAATTACTATTTCCTAGCAATGGGGACTTTTGCCCCCCATCCTGGTTAGTTTTTATTGTCAACTTGACACAACCTATTGCCAACTGGGAAGGGGAAACCTCATTTGAAGAGTCACCTCAATCAAATTGTCCTATAGCCATGTCTGTGAGAAACTGTCTTGATTGATGATTGATGGTGGAGGCCTCGGTCTCCTGTAGGTGGCATCATTCCTAAGGCTTAGGGTGTATAAGAAAGTTGGCAGAGCCAGCTAATGAGCTGGTAAAGAGCATTCTTCTACACTTCCTGCCATGAGTCCTGCCCTGACTTCCCTCAATGATGAATGTAAGCTGAAATAAACTCTTCCCTTCCCCAGGGTGGTCTTGGTCATTGTGTTTTCTCAGAGACAGACACCAACCCAGAATGCCATTCTAACAGTAGAAAACTGAATGGCTTTCAAATAAAAAAAAAAAAAATAAAATAAAACAGCATAGAACTCAGGATCTCATGAACAGGGCTCAGTTTGAGATTGCCACCAGATGAGACGGTTTCAAGAGTGGCCAGATTTCTGCTAGAGATATTAAATCTACAAATTCAGAGGGTGTTTGCTTTTCATGTACCATGAGAAATACTGTTTTCTTCCCATCTAACCTAAATCTCTTCTGCTACACCTTCCAGTTTCTCCTGATTTTAGCACAGAGCACCCAGACACACTGCCTCAGTAACCTTAGAGTAATAACGAACTCTTCAGATAGTTAAGACAGCGCTGCAAGCCTCTCTCAGCCACTGCCTTCCAGAAAACATACTCTGGATTGATCATTCACTCCTTCTCTATTTATAGGTCTCTTAATTCTCACTCTGGAGAGTCCCTTGGAATTCTCCATAGACTAAATGTTATTGTCAATCCCAGAGTAGTTCTGAGTTCTCTGTGAGACTGGAACTATTGGTGGCTTCCCTTTCACAAAAATATTTCAGAATGAGATGTCCATGCTCATATGGATCAATAATCTAGAACAATGAACAAAGAACATTTAAAGAACCCAACAATGAATTTAAAGTAAAAGAATAAAAAGAACATGTGTACACACACACACAAACACACACACACAAAGTTCATGTGAAATATAAAAATATGTTCCCTGTTCAAATGAAACAATGGAATAGGCTCACACGCACTCAGACTGCAATGTATAAGTCATGGTTAGAAGACTCAGTCCTGGCAAGTTCTGTGATTTGTGCTGGGGAACCAGTTACCTCCTCAGATTTAATCTCAGAGGTTGGGCAAGCTAGCAGCAAGAATTGCAGTGATTTCACAAGCTTATTGCCTCCCACAATTAATTTTATCTAATTTATTGGTGCAGTCATTCAGGGCACATTTGACTAATTCATTTCAAGAGGTTAATCAAATACAGTCTTGTATTGTACTAGCATTATCTTGAGCACCCAAAAAAAAAAAAATGAAAGCGTTTCTTTTTTCAGTATTTGTAGAGTCATCTTGGACTTGATGCCCAAAACAAACTTCATGTGACTTCAGAAAGCAATGCCTAACACCCTACCACCATCATCATGGACAATGTCACTAAGAGGAAAGAAAAAGGAGAGACAGTAACACCTGCCCTATATAAAATCCAATAACGTGTGTTGACCAGGGTTATAGTCTTATTATACATTTGACCCAAATGCTTAGTCTGGGTTGTCCCCTGGGTCCATCCAGAACTGTTACCCTCTTCTCAGATGGAGCCATTTTATTGGCCCCATTTTGAGGGGCCTAGTTTGGGCACAGATGTTCTCTGAAATGCAAAGATGAATTAATTGTCAGATGAATCAAGCATTCCTTGTTCTCAGCATCCACTAAAATAAGACTTGACCTCATTGGGAAAACCCAGAGCTTGGATAGTTTGGGGTGTTTTCTTGTTATAGATCGACATCCAGGGAGGAGGTGCCACCAGGACTTTGAGGGAAACACGAAGCAGACTAGTGCCAATCCATCTGTTCTATTACTCTGAACCCTGTTGGCATCTTACTTCTAGTTCATTATGTACAGAAAAGGCTTCTAATAGCAGCATTGGTTCCTAATGTTTGCAAAGTTACCAGCTCTTAACTTCAATTCATGAAATGGACCCATGACCAGCTTCCAAGGTGAGAGACAACCAGGGACTTTCCCCTGTCCCCAGTACATTTGCACCCTGAGCACCTCATTCTCGGGACTATCCCGTATTTCAGGATGTGAACCACAAATATAAATGCTCAGGATATGTTCCTCTGATCTATCTTTATAGCAACTCTGCAAATTCCCAGCCCAGATCAGCCCATCCGTTCCTATCTTTCTTCTGTTTGGAGGTGCCAGACACCCTTGAGAAAAATCACAAAGGACTTCCCAGATTGGTATTACCATGACTGTCTGAGAAGCCAATTCATGAATCCCCAGTGGTAGTTGGAAACTTTCCAGATACTTCTTAACGTAGAAAAACAAAAAAAAACTCCTAAACATCTCCCCCTTCTATTTCCATATCAGTTATCCCAACTCATCATCAGGCCCTCACAGCCCCTGCATCCGTCCTCACTCCCTACACCTGGAGAGAAGATAAAGGCCACCTCATCATCAGGCCTTCACAGCCCCTGCATCCGTCCTCACTCCCTACACCTGGAGAGAAGATAAAGGCCAATCTGAGGATTCCCTCACCCCCTCCCACATCTAACTCACCAGTAACCCAGTGTTTCCTTCACCGTTGAGGAATACAACATCTCTCTTAATCCTTGACTATTAACCTTTTCTGACGTCCTGGGAAGTGTGCTTCATTGTTTCTACATTTCCTGCCTATGCTACATCTTCTGGAAATTCTGTACATGCAGATGCTGGATAAACATAAGTTTCTCTTTCCTTAAAAACATAGTGGCCATCTGTGAAAACTCCTGACCTTCAGTAAAAGTGACTCAGCAGTGTCAAGAATCCAGTGATTCTACTTTTAAGAGATCTACCTTTAAAATATGTCTTAAAATGAAAGTAAATAAAACTGGGTATGATGTATGCCTGTAATCCCAGCTCTAAAGGGGCAAATACAAGAGGATCAAGAGCTTTAGGCTAGCCTGGGCTACATAATGAGAATATGCCTCAAAAAAGCAAAAAGCAAGTAAAAATGAAGATAAATGTTCAGAATTAGATATTCACTTTACCAACACACTCAAAACTGGAAAATGCCTTACTATCTAAAAACAGATAAGATCTTGGGTGATATTTATTAACCAATTTCAATAGGATAATAATTCTTATGGTAAATTACAAAAACATGATGTTGGATATGTAATATTATACCCAAAATGGATTATACTTGCAAGGAAATTATATGAAGGAAACACACTAACTATTACTAGTGGTTGTCTTGGAATAGCAGAATTTTATTTCACAGAAAATGTTATTATCTTCTTCATACTTCACTGAGTTTTCTAAAATTCATATGGATCACGCAATAATTATAAAATGTGTAATAAAAAAAACTAGTCAGCATTCTATTCAACAGTAACACTGAGTGAATGCTGAGGTTCTCTCTGCCCCACAGCATGGCACCCTATGTAGGCAGCCTGTAAAAGTACTGAGGGGCTGCCAGTGCATGGAGGAAAGCAAAAGCAGACATGATTGGTGGGGTAGTGAAAATGCTTGGCATGATATTATTATGGTAGAAACATGTCATTATATATTTGTGCAAACTGATACAATACCTAACACCAAAGTGGACTTTAATATAAACTGTGAATTTAGGTGGCAATAAAGAATCAATACAGTTTCATCAATCATAACAGATGTGCCATTTGGCACAGGATGTTGATAAGGAGGAAGGCTATGTCTACAGGATGCCTTTGTACAGTATGTTCACCTGTGCTAGGAACCTAAAAAGGCTTTAAAATATTGTATGTTTTAAAACAGAAAATTGTCTAACCAGGCTAACTGTCTCTTAACCACATGGCTAAGATGTAAACTGGGCATGCATAAAGATGAAGACACCAGCTAATGGGGGTAGAGGGTGGGGGAGTGTCTACAAAATACATCATTATTACCTTATTTGCAGGAGAGAAACCTAATAATCATTCCTTTCCATGTCAAGGCAATGTTACATAATTCCAGCAATGAAATGAAGCTGGAGGAGGAGTGAGGAAATATGTATGACATTCACAAAAGCAGTGGGTTTGCAACAGCAGGCAACAGTGCATGCCGTAGGTTGTAAAACAAACAGAATGATGGGTTCCCAACACCATGTTTTAGTGAAACAGCCAAACAGAAGAGTGTATCTCAGAGCAATCACTCACAATAAGGAGACGTGTTAAAACTTTGTCCCCGTGGCATAGACTTGTACTGGGTGGTGACATAAATGAACTTCTTGCTATTGCTGTGGCTTTAAAAAGGAGTCAAAGAATGACAAAGTGGTAGTGAGCCAGAGGGAGAAGGTAGACAAGAGCACCAAGTCCATCAGTGTGGTCATCCAGGCAGAACAAACACAAAGCAAATGTTTAAACGTAAGGCTGACCACTAAGGAAGTGTTAACAGAAGAGCAAGTTTTTCATTTACTGTTAATATTTAACTCTTGGAGACTGTAGAATACTGGGAAGGTCACATATGGAATTTTTTCTCAAAGTATTGGAAGCAACTGTCTGGGTGGGGACGCGGTGGGTTGACTCACTACACTTTGAGGTCAATAAGAACAAATAGCCAAGGTCCCTTGTGAAATAGAGGGCCTTCCTCTGAATGAGAAAAGATGCTCCACTCTTTTTCTTAATACTGGCAAGCTAAATAAACAAGCAAGCTGGGGAAAAATCCACCCTTTAGTCACTGATGTCCACTCAAACCCTCTACCTGGCAGTCAGCACTCTTCCCTCATTCCAAGATTAGCCAGACACAGTCTCCAGGGAAATAATCGCATCAATAACTAAAGCAATTGTATTTCCAAAAGACCTGTCAGCACAGCCCATTAATTCATTTGACTAGTATTTACCAGTGCCTGTGATGTGTGATACTAAACACACAGATGGACATTGTAGCCCGTACCTTGGGAGCTTATAATGGTGATAAGAAATCCAAAGAAACTTCAGGGTAAACATTGAATTAAGCACCGACTTTTATTGCTTCTTCCTCCCAATATGCCATTAAAATGACAGTAACGGAAGTTGCAAAACTCTGTTAAACCTCAAAGAGACAGATGGGGAAATAATAGGAGCCCAGAGGTTTCAACCAATCATTGAAATATGGGAAGGAGACAGAAAGGTGACCTGTGGGACATATTTAGCAAAATGGGGAAGGCCAGATATAAGGCAAGGTTCTGAATACAGAGAGAATGGCTGAAAGTCTTCCTGTAGGAGGGTTGGCATTTACTACCAGCAGAATTCCCAGGAACTACAGCTAAATGAGAACACATTGATATGTACATGTGTAATTATCACAAAAACAACCACCACACATTCCCACTGTGTTATTTAAAGATACAGAAATGTGATGAAGACCATGCATTTGGAGTAGCTCTTAGCATGGCTTTACCACAAACTTGTCATGCATTGTACCATGATGTAGTCATAGCTATGACATCATAAGGCAACAGCAGTATTCTAGCTTTATTAAATGCTTAGGGCACCACTGTCCATTGTTAAATGAAACACTGTGATGTAGCATACTAGGGATCATAGTACCACTCAGGAGGCTTGCACAAACCCTTGAGGCTCTTAGATATTTATAGATGCCAACAACTCTCCTGGAACTTAAATAGAAGTCAGAGCCAGCAAATCCACGGATCTTCATGTAATAGAGGAGAGTATTCTAGCTTCCACCCATATCTTTGCATTATGAAAGAACCTATCTCTTCATTCAGTTGTGTTACTGATTCCACCTCTACCCTCTGAACTGCCTATGAACATCTCAACACTCCACTTCATGGTCATTAGACAGTTTGGAAGCCTCTAACAAGAAAGAGACAGAAGGCGACTGGAGAGATGGTTCCATGGTTAAGAGCACTTGCTGTTCTTCCAGATGACTCAGGTTCAATTCCCAGGACTCACATGGCAGTTCAGAGCCATCTGTAATTCTAGTTCCAGGAGATCCAACACTGTCTTCTGGCTTCTGGCTGCTACAGACACACACAGGGTGCACATGCAGGCAAACACTCATCCAAAATGAAATAAAAATAATTAAATCTTTATAAAAGAGATCTAAAAGATCAAATAGACAAAAGGGAAGATGCTAGGCACTGGAAACAGTAATAGCACAGATAATAAATTATTATGTACACATCATGCTCAGAGTTACAAGAAGACAGAGTTCCTGTACTAAGAGAACAAGAACAGATCTCTACACTTTAACAGAAGAGAAAAGAACACCAAGAAATTGTTTGCAGCTTTCCCTAGAACGAAACAGATGAGATTTCAGATTAGCAAAGATAACCAAGGATGCTGTGTAACAGATTTTAAAAGTATAGCAGTGTAAAACTCCAGAGCACCCAAGACAAAGTGAATAGCCTCACAATTCCAAGACAAGAGGCTTCCATGAAAAGGATCAGAAATCCAAGTCAGCCTCAGACTCTAGAGGCTGGACGACTGGAAGTCTGCATCCAACCCTCATCCAACCCTCAACACACACACACACACACACAAACTATCAGTCAATCAAGGAAAGAGCTGAAGACTCATTTGACACTTGTAAATGGATAAAGACTAAACATAGAAAACAAAAATGAAAGAGAAAAGAAATAAAGCTGTCTAGGAAGCCAAAGGGAAGGGGGAGGAGGAGAGAAGAAGAGGGTGGAGAAGAGTGAGAGGGAATGCGCTCAACATATAATATATACATATCGGAAAGCTTAAAATGAAACTGTCTGTAATGTGTCTTAGAATTCCCTGGAGGATGGCCCTCGGGAAATGCAGGAGCAAATGCAGGAGTCCGTGTTCTCTAAAACACAGAACCAGAGTCAAAAGTATTGAGAGGAAAGGCCAGCGTGCTGTGACACACCTGGCCACTGTATATGGAAGTAGTTACAGGGAGGGGTGTATTGATGTGTGTGTGTGGGGGGGGGGTTATAAGTCATTTTATTTATTGGTAGAGTTGGGAACATGATTGATTGACATCTAAAAGACCTGCCTGGTGCTGCACTGGAGAAAAACTACTGATAGATTCCAAACTAAGCAAGCAGGGAAAAATTATAAACCCCAGAGGAAAGGGAAATATAACGTAAGAAAGAAATCATAATCATGGTCTTAAAAGTGTTTTGAAGATAGGTGAGAGGGGGAATGGAGGAAAAGAGAAAAAGAGAGGAGAAAAGAAAAGGTAGGGAAGAGAGAGACAAAGCTTGGCACATGCTTGTACTCACACTCACATGTTTGTGCATGTGTGAGTGTGTTGGAGTGGGGTGGGGGTCCAGGAGAAATGCAAAACTGATGACTGCAAAGTGGTCAGCACAGTGTACTGTTTAGAAACATGGAGAAAAACAGCAACATGGGCTGCTGCAATTATTGAAAGTCATCGCCTCTTGGAGAAAAATTCAGGGAAATGAGAGGAGACACTGCCTTCACTAGAAATTATTTTACTGGTGATCAAAATATAGTATATAAATTTTTCAATTAAAATATGAACTCTTCACCCTCAAAAAGGGGGGGGGGTATTTTCCTGTAGTAGACTTTGGAAATGTCTGTGTGCCAGTCTGTATATATCTTGGATCAAAAAAATAAAAAGTAGAGCTGGAAATATGGCATATACATGGTACACAGATATACGTGCAGGCAATATACCCATTCACATAAAATAAAGAATCAAAACCTTAAAACAAATAAAATAAATAAATTTTCAGAAAGCCATTTGAAAAGTCATAGCTAACATACCTGCTAGAATGTTACCATCCCTTTCTGATGTTAAACACTAAAGTTTAGAAGGAACACCCTTAAGTACATTGATAGTTCTAGACTACCCATTCCTTCACTTATCTGCTGCAGTTTTTATCTTCAATCAGTTTATGTAGTAAGAAAACTCTTACTTTACTAGCTTCCAGATGGGGGATACATCTGATATATGTCCCAATTTTACAAGGCTCATGAGATTTTTTTTACCTGAATTTTAAAGTTCCTAACACAACTTTTCCTAAGTTTATAAAAGTGCAAATGACAAAAATATTTTGTGTGTATGTGAGAAAAATTCATGAGTGTGTGCATGCGTGCACTGGTTATGAATATGTAAAAAGTATAAAATGTGATATTATTATATTGTAAAATGTCCCCCAAAATAGTGTGTGTGTGTGTGTGTGTGTGTGTAGCATTTGAGATCTACCTGCTTGGCCATTCTCAAGCATACAATACATTGTTATTAAATATAGTGACCCATCCCCACTGAAGCACGCCTGTATACATACATAGTCACAGTTGAAAATTACCTTATGGTCCAGCCCAACGGCTTGACAGGTAAAGTCAATCTCCAGAAACTAGGTGCTTTCCTATGATGAGGTGGGAAGTAGAGGTAGGACAATCACTGGGAAGCTCACACATCAGTTATCCCGAAGTGCACATCATGGCAGAAGGTGAGACACTGCCTCACCAAAGTGGAAGGACAGAAGCAACTCCTCAAGTTACCATCTGACCTCCACACACATACCCACACTCACAAGGACACCTCTCTGTCTCTGTCTCTGTCTCTGTCTGTCTCTGTCTCTGTCTCTGTCTCTCTCTCTCTCTCTCTCTCTCTCTCTCTTACACACACACACACACACATTAATGATGATGATGATGATGAATGTAAAACGTTTCAAAAATAAAATTACTTTGGGTTTTCTCTAAGGACTGAGGAACACTATGGTTTGGTTTGGTTTAGTTTGGTTTGGTTTGGTTAATGGTAGTGGTAGTGGTTTTTCTGGTTTTTCGGTTTTCTTTTCTTTACTGAGACTGCTCTCCTGTAAAAGCCCAGGTTGTAGTGGGCATCATAAACTTATTACTAAGGTGACTTTTCTCCAGGTGCATTGAACTCAACTCACATGTGTTTGCCACATCTCCCTATAACTTGTCAGAACTGGTGTGACACTCCTTTGGCTAGAAGTGTAAGAGTTTTCTGCAAACCCAGGGACCTGGCCATTCTCTTCCTGCTAGATCATAAAGATGCACACAGGCCTGGCCTGAGTACTTAACACTCCTGGGCTTAAAGTTTGCATTCACATGCAGGAGAAAGCCCTTTAACAACAATCCCCATGTCCTTCAGTCCACTCCGAAAGCCACGAGACTAGCCTTCCAGGCTGTGCCTCTTAGGTCTCTCCCTTTGCTTCAGGGAAGCTTTCCCCCAGTGGAAGGATGTCTGTCAAGATGACCGGCATATCTATCACTGTAAATAGTCATCTTTGCATGGTGCAGTTTCTCAAATGGCTCCAGCCACCGTTCCTTCTCCTAAGAGTCCTTTGATAAGCTTCACATGATCCATCCTTATTAGAGAGCTTACCATCATGCTTGGGTGCAAATCAGATTCACCAGACTAGTTTCCCAGGCACCACTCATATACACCCTTAAAGTGGAAGTTTATTGGCAATCCGCCAGGCTTCTCACTCATTTGGCTTTTGAAATACACAAGCTGTATCCCACGATTCAGTATTTTAGTTCTGGTAGATTTGTTACATACCATCCAAGTAAAATTGTGTGACTCAACTGCATTTCGTGGTTTGGTCCAAATATACTATGTATTTATCAACAGGCTAAACTAGAGTTGGCTCAGGCACTCCTCAAAAGGCCAGTTTTAAATTGGAGTCAGGCCATGTATTTATCAACAGGCATAGCCACATCCTTGCCCAGGGTGGGGTAGCAGACAAAAAACACAGGTGAGTTACTCAATAAGATTTTGGTAATTAGTAGCTTGAGAGTTTGCATCCTATTTTGACTCTGCCATGCTTGAGTTAAATAAATGTGGAAAATTCCCCGACTTTTCTGGCCCTTGGTCTCTTGAACTATACAATCAGTGACATTGAGAAGGTGAGATGGTATCGTACACATCAGCCACTTAGAGCAGAGTCACACACAGAGCAAGTTCAATACATGCTTGCCATATCTGATAATTCACCTGGGAGTTGGTTCCTCTCATTTACACTCCCTGAGGTGAACAAGAGTATTCTCTTCTTCTCTCCTTGGGATGTCTAATAGGTTTTCATGGATGGAATGCATCCCTACAAAATACATATATTGAAGCCCTAACCCCCCGTGTGATTTAAATGAAGCCAAGAGAGTGTTGTGATATGATATGACTGGTGTCTTTACAAGAAGAGACCAGAGAGATCCTTGGCTTAACTTCCCCACTCCAACACACGTGTACAGAGGAAAGGCCATGTGAGAGCAAGCTGAAATAAGGCATCATCTGCAAGGCAAACAAATGCCCACCCTGCCTCACTTTGATCTTGACTCTCTAGCCTGCCGAATTGTGAAAAATAAATTTCCGTTGTTTACACTGAGAAAGGGAGAGAGAAATCCCGGCACCTATGACTTGGGTATCCAGAAAGCTATAATGCTGATTCTTTGGCCCAGAACAAACCACTGACTATCTAGCTGAACTGCTGCTTTGTCTCCTCAGTCATGTCATCTTATGAGTCACCTTTCCAATGTTTAAATAGTAAGCTTACCCAGAAACAGTATAAGGCTGCAGATCCATCATTCCGAGTTCCTTCTTTCTTTAGCCTGTTGATCAAAGGCTTTTTGACTATGTATATTAATTCATTTTCTCCCAGATCCTACAAGGTGTTGACCATTCCCTTTGGTTTGCTTTAGGTGCATTTCTCTGGTTCTCATGTCTTTTATCTACAATTAAGAGCAGTTGTTTCTGGATTATAGCTTATGCTTTTCCTGCTGATTCTTCCCTGGAACTGCACGCCTTGTTTATGGTGAATCATTTACTCTCTCCCACCAACAGTAGGTTAGAAGGAACTGGGAGATAGGTGAGGCACTCAGGGCAATGCCAGCCCCCAACACCAACCTCTAACCAACGTCTATGAAGTAGAAGAGCAAGTCACATGCTCAAATACCTCCCATGGGCTGGGCAGAGGCCATATCAAATGTAAGCGAAGGTTCAGTGCCATAAAACAGGGAGAAAAAGACAAATGGTCAGCTCTAAATCATAAGACCCACAAAAAAGAGGCAGCCGCTCCAGGAGCCACAGCTGCGTATTACCAAGAAAAGTGTGCCAAGTACTATCGCCAAGTCCTCGAGAAGTCTGACATCTAGGCGACGATAGAATTGTTTGAATGTTGGTGACTAATTATAATCAAAACAAAAAGACACCAATAACGCTAAATAAAACTCATTGTGTGTGAACACGATCTCTGAGCTGCTTTTTCCTATGGGTCTAACTTTAAGACACTGAATAAAATGATTGCTGAGGGCTGGCAAGATAGCTCAGCGGGTAAAGCACTTGTTGTGCCAACATGAGGACCTGAATTCAAATCCCTATAGCCTATATAATGTTGGATGCAGTAGTGCCCCTAATATGAGACTGCAGGCAGAGACAGGAAAATCCCGCAGAAGTTTACCAACCAATCCTGACCTACATAGTGGTAAACAAGAGACCTCGTGTCAAACAAGGAAAAGTGAGAACAGACATCAGAGGTTGTCCCCTGATCTCCACACACATACACAGCACATGGGCACCCACGCTAACATATGCACACATATACACATACACACAAACATTTTGTTAATGATGGCTGAAGGTTTTCACTCCCCTAACAATAGCTTTGTTGGGATCAAAAGATTTTGCTTTTGTGATTTTAAAGTTATTCATTTGAAGAAGTGCTCTGCTAGCTCTAGAATTCTGCCTCCACATCTCAATATTATTGTCAAATCAATTCCGGGATCAGGTTCTCCAATCAACATTTATTCAACAAACTTTATAGATTATTTTCTCTCAGGATTCCAAGCCTAGGTTCTGTTTCAATGAAAAGAGAAAAAAAAATGTACATGAATATATTGAATCTCAGAATCTCGTCTCTAGCCTTTGTCATGAAATAAGATGTAGAAAGGCAACCACACTGGCTCATGTAGTCAGAGCTTTCCCAGTCCTTGCACACCATCTGGTGGCAGAGCTATCTGCTTAGAACATAAACATGCTCAGTGAAGGAGGCAAATTAAGCTTGAAGAGGAAGAAAGACTGAAAATAGAATAAAAGGCATGGTGGGCAGGAGCGCAATGACACAACGGTGGATATTAGTATGTGTTGGGTGTGTGTCAGCTATGAGTAATATGCAAATTGAAGGGCTGGCCACTAAGAATCACCTGATGGTCATTTGTGTCAAACTTTAAAGTTCTCTCTGAGAAGAAAATTTCTCATAACAGTGTTAATNATCCACCTATACGGCACAATAACATTTATTGAAAAGGAGGAACAAATGACAAAAGAAAGTTAGGATAGGTAGGCACTTTCTCAAATGAGAAGATTCAAAATCACCAAAAAAGAGAGAGATGATAGATGGATAGATAGATAGATAGATGGATGGATGGATGGATGGATGGATGGATAGATAGATAGATAGATAGATAGATAGATAGATAGATAGATAGATAGATAGATAGATAGATAGGATGGATGGATGGATGGATGGATGGATGGATGGATAGATAGATAGATAGACAGACAGACAGATGATAGACAGTCAGACAGTCAGACAGACAGAAAGACAAACAGAAAGATAGATAGATAGACAGACAGACAGACAGACAGACAGATAGATAGATAGATAGATAGATAGATAGATAGATAGATAGACAGACAGACAGACAGACAGACAGACAGACAGACAGATTTGGCCAGGCACAGTAGTGGGCACCTGTGATCTTAATACTTCAGAGGTGGAGGCAAGAATTCAAAGCCAATGTAAGTGACCTGAGACCCTGTCTCAAAAACAACAATAAAAATTCTTTTTACTTCAGTAAAACTATATAGTATTAGTAGAATAAGAATCTTCAGCCAACAATGAAGAGAGAGAAATGAAGAGAGGGAGGGAAGGAGGGAGGGAAGGGGGGAGGGAGGACTAGCTATATCAAAAGACAAGACAAGCCTGTAGCAGATGGGATCGTGTCACCCAAAAATTCATATGTTAAAGTTCTAATCTCTAGAACCTCAGAATTTTATGGTATATAGGAACAGCCCTGCAGCTGAGAAAAATCAGTTAAAAGGAAGGCATGCTGATAAGAGTGTGGACTACCATCTAGTATGACTGGTGGACTCAAAATCTAGTAGTTTGGACCCAGAAACACACATGCACACGACTGTCAGCAAACCATAAGGACCTGAAAGAAGGGCACAGCAGCTTCTCTCAGTTTCCAGAAGGAGCCAACCTTGACCATGCCTTATCTTGGCCTTCTAGCCTGCAAGACTATGAGTCAGTGTTTCTGTTGCTGGCATCACTCAGCTCATGCTTCTTTGCTACTGCAGCCTACCAGACTAATCAAAGTCTGTCTCTCACTTTGAATTTTACATTTTTTTTCTGTTTTAAAAATTATCGCCAGGCAGTGGTAATGCACGCCTTTAATCCCAGCACCCAGGAGGCAGAGGCAGGTGAATCTCCAAGTTCAAGGCCAGCCTATCTACAGAGGGAGTTCCACAACACCCAGGGCTATACAGAGAAACCCTGTCTCAAAATAAATAAATAAATTAAAAATTATCATTTTCTAGTTTGTTATAAGTCAACATCATAAAAAAAAAAATCAGCCACATTCCTGGGATAAAAATCAACAGACTGTATTCAACTTAGCAAATATTTATTATCTACCAAAGTGACATATTTTTAAATGGAATAACCACTCATTTCCTAGACTTATAAAATGCAAAGAACATTTATTAGATTTTATACAAACCATTGCATCTTAAAACTTAAGAAGTTCTGTCATGAACTTATGTAAAGATAAAGGTACAAGATCGTCAACAAAATATTAGCAAACCAAATCTAACACAAGTTGAATCATATAGCCCATAAATAAGTAAGATTTACTCCAAGAATGCAAACTTGTCTTAATATTTTTAAATCAATTCATCCATCATATCAGTAAGCCATGGCCTAACCAATGCTATAAGACAAGAAAGGCAATTTACAGGAATACATATTAGAAAAGAAGAAAAGTAAAGAAATTAAGGGCCAGAGAACTTATGAGCATGGCCTAGTTGGTACAGCAATAAGCACTAAAGGTAGAATAATGTGTACACTAAGCCCAAGGCTCTTTGCACTCAGTGCCTTAACCAGTATTTCTTGTCCAAAAAAAGGTAAAACTATTACTATTCTTCATTTCTTATGTATGCAAACAATTATAGCCAAGCAAATCTTTTGTTAACACCAGAGACCTATATACAGTATTTGACAATTGACATGNCGAGGGCATATGTTAAGCATTTCACATGTATTATATTATTTAATATGACTCAAAATTGAAAGACATGGTTATTATTACCCAATCCAATTGAAAAGAAATCTGGAAGCCCCAAGTTGAGTGTGTTAATGCTATTTCAAGTTGATTAGCTATAAAACTCGAAAGCTGGCCTTTACCCCCAGAGCCCATTTTCTTTTTTCTTTTTAAGATTTATTTATTTATTATATGTACAGTATTTTGCCTGCATGCCAGAAGAGGGTACCATATCTCATTATAGATGATTGTGAGCCACCATGTGGTTACTGGGAATTGAACTCAGGACCTCTGGAAGAGCAGCCAGTGCTCCTAACCTCTGAGCCATCTCTCCAGTCCCCAAAGCCCATTTTCTAAACAGCTATGCAGTTTTCCCTCAGGCACAAGCAAAAATACATGCACTGGCACCAATGAGACCAACCTTGCCCATTTTTAAAAGTCAACATGGTACGGACCATCTTTATAACATGAAGACAGCTCTCAAACCTCCATCTACCCTGCTCAATATCAGAGATTTCTAGGTTGATTATGGAAGCAAGCAGGGAAGGCCAAACGACCTATGCTTATAGAGATGAACAGAAACCTTCAACTGAAGACACACTGACACTAGTACCAGGTTGTCCCATGTCACAGTCACTGCATACAACTCAGAAGAGACAAGGAGTAGGAAGGAGAAACTACATGAAATTCCTTAAACATCCAACTTATTTTTTATTTATGTGTTTTATGTATGAGTACCTTCTCTGCATGTGCCTGCAGGCCAGAACAGGGCATGAGACCCCACTATAGATGGTTGTGAGCTCCCATGTGGTTGCTGGGAACTGAACTCAGGACCTCTGGAGGAGCAACCAGTGCTCGTAACCACTGAGCCAACTCTCCAGTCCAAACATCCAACTTTTTGCTAGCAGAAAAAGGTGTGAAGTCATCTAACACAGTCCTCAATTCTTATACAAATGAAAAGAGGAGCTTGAACTTGATTAAAAAAAAAAAAAATCACATGAACCTCTCTACCAAAGTCCTATAAAGTCATTGAGAAGTCATCATTTCCTTTGCAATTCTAAGATACCAAAACAGGCTTTATCAGTAGGGAAGTCCCTGTCACTAACTGCGATGGCTATTCTTGGTTGTCAACTTGACTGTATCTGGAATGAACTATAACCCAGAAATGGAGGGCACACTTGTGATCTGGATCTTGAGGCAAGAAGACAATATGCCTTTAATCCAACCTTGAGTTGGGAAAGCACACCTTTAATCTGGGCTACACCTTCTACTGGAAGCCTACATAAGGACAATGGAAGACAGAAAGGTTTGTTCTTCACCTGCTTGCCCTCTTCAGCACATCCATTCCTTCTTCAGGATCCCAGCAGACCAGCTGAGACACCCAGCCTCGTGGGACTGAGCAGCTACTAGATTCTTGGACTTTCCATTCAAAGCTAGCCATTGTTGGATTGCAGTCTGTAAGTCATTCCAATAAATTATATATATATATATATACACACACACATATATATATATATATATATATATATATATAGAGAGAGAGAGAGAGAGAGAGAGAGAGGTTCATTCCCTAAGTTCTCATAAGTTCTGTGACTCTAGAAAACCCTGACTAATACACTAACGGAATTGCGGCTGGGATAGCAACAAAAGTGAGAAAGTGGGCTTCCTTTCTTATAAAAACTGTTTTCAGTTTTTATCTTTCTTTCCTTCTTTCTTTCACATATTTATTCAGCAATTATTTACTGAATGCCTGCTGTACAGTGGCTACTGTGCCGTGAGATAAGAATACTACTAAAAACAGGGTGGACAAGATTCTTCTCCCAGCAAAGATTCTAACGGAAAGAGGTAAACATTGCTACACTCTGAATCACACCCCAGCACGGTATGTCAAAGCAGCAGTGCAAGGACGTATTGGAAGAGAAGGTGACCATGTCTGAAAAATGAGGTAACGTATAAGGGAGTAAATGACAGCCAGGCCTGGTAATGCAGTCCTGTAATCCTAGCTTAGGTGAGAAGGGGGTGATATCAAGCACAGCCTGGGATACACAAGCAATAAATGACTCTCAATCTATGACTTGAGGGATGAAAAGATTTTTTTAGGCAAGTGGAAAGGAGTTGGGTATAAAGGCCAAGTAAGAATGACCAAGGGAAATGGTATACAAGAGAGACAGGGAGAGAGAGGGAGAGTACATGGCACCTGCAAAGAACGGGGCAGAGCACATGACAGGCAGAAGAGAAGACGGGGCAGAAAAAGGTCTTGTCAGCAAGGGGTTTGAACTTTAGGCTGAATCAGGATGGCAATAACGTAGCAGAAGACTAGAGGAGCAGGAATATCTAGTGGGTAGCAGCAGGCAAAGCACTTTGGGGATTCTAAGCTATGTAAGTAGTGTTGGGAATCTCCAGCTCTGGCCCTACTCCTCACATTCCAAACCCCACCCTCAGAAAACCCGCCAAGCAGTGGCTCCTCCCCCAGAGCTCCTCAAGACTACGCCTACAGGGTATTTAAGGTCCAGTCCACAGACCTTCCATGTGGTTTCTCGTCTTCCCTTGAGACCACCCAGGGGGATGCTTTGCTCTATAAACCTGGACTTTTAATTCGGCTTGAATTGGCTTATTGCATCAGCGCAGTTACCCATTACCGGGGATGAATTTTAAAAGTACTTATCAAGTAGCAATACAGTGTGACTTGGTGGGTTGAGTAAGTGACGCAGAGAAAAGCCAAGAGTAAGTACCAAGAGTCCCAAGCATGGGGGCTAATGGGGAAACAAAGAGAGTGAAAGACAAACCAAAGAGAAGGAACAGTCATGGTGACAGGCTTAGAGCTCCAACCATGTAATATCTCAAAATCCTCTGGGATGTGAAGATTGTCTTCCAGCAAAGGTTTAGAATAGAAAGCTGACAAAACCTCTGACATCCTTCACTCTGAAGCCCATGTTTTATAGATGTGAGAACTGAGGCACACAAAAGGGAAGGGAAAATAAGTAACTAGATGGAGGGGCTAGGTGCTGTTCACTGCCATATACCACCTCTCAAGGGCAAGAGTGGACCTTCTTACTTCTCCCTATGGCCTTGCTGGAGCAAATCTGCCCCTCCCCCTGGGGGGCGGGACTTGAATTAGATCAAGGGAATCTCACTCTTTTCCAAGAAACACCTAAACAAGTGTTTAAATGAAGAGTCCCAGTTAGTTCCTTCCACTGCGTGGGAAAAGCAGCATTATTTGCCAGGTGTATTCCAACCTGTTGAGCTGTCTACAGATTGGACATTGTGCTTCAGGTTTCTAGCTTTTGTGAGCTGTCATGTGGGTTGGTGTCATGTGGGTTGGTGTCATGTGAGTTGGTGTCATGTGGGTTGGTGTCATGTGAGTTGGTGTCATGTGGGTTGGTGTCATGTGAGTTGGTGTCATGTGGGATGGTGTGGGCTTCTGATGCTACCACTACCCATAAGTGTGTTTCTAATAAGGTACACTGCAAAAATTATCAACAGTAGCTGGGCGGTGGCGGTCCACACCTTTAATCCCAGCACTCAGGAGGCAGAGGGAGGTGGATCTCTGTGAATTCGAGGCCAGCCTGGTCTACAGAGTGAGTTCCAGGACAGCTAGGGCTACACAGAGAAACCCTGTCTCAAGAATAAATAAAATTTTAAAAAATTATCAACAGTCTTTGCCTTTTAAAATTCCTAGTAATGAATTTTATCTTTTAACAAAATCATGACTATCGTTGCGATTTCTATTATTGGGTGAGATGTGGCATTGCAGGAAAGAAATAACAGCGCTTCAGCATTCAAAACCACACACTTCTCAAATACAGCAGAGGCTGACTTTATGTAGAACTTGCCCTTCATCTCCTCTCGGACACACCGTGTGAAATTAATTGTCAGCAGTTCATTCGTTATTTCTGGAAGTAGCATTTGTTCTGAGTTTTTGCTTTGTTACTTGGGGTTTTTGAAGACTGTCTCTCTAGTACACTGGCCAGGTTGCCGCTACCTCCACAGGGCTAGAATAGTAAGTGTGCATCATTGCATCCAATTCTTCTGAAATTTGTATTCCATTCCACCATTCACAGTTCTCAAAAAAGCCATCTGATCCAGGCCCTATGGTGCACATCAGTAGGGCTAGCACCAAAAGGGCAGAAGCAGGAAGGTCATAGCAGGTGAAAATCAGGCCTGGGGTGAAGGTCTGTAACCTCAGCTAATAAGAAGGCCAAGGCATGGGGTTGGCCAGTTCAAGGCCAGTCTAGACTACAGCAGAAGCCATGATTTTTCACCATAGACTTAAAAGATGAGGTTATTTAGTCAAAGATGAGTGGAAGGCTAAGGAAGCATGATCAGAGTTCCAGGACAGCCAGTGATACTACATAATGAGACACTGAAAAAAAGAAAAAACAAACAAACAATAACAACAAGGACAAAAAAGGCAAATCATTCTAGAATAAATATAGCCCAGGAATAGTCTCTGAATAGCCATTTTTTGCATATGAAACTGAAATAAATCTACATCTCTAGCTATATAAGCAATTGTATTAAGGAGCCAAAGTAAGAGGACATCACTGTTACCACTGACTGCTTACCGGGGATTAAATTAGAACATTTCCGTCAACATAAATTTACATATTGGTTGATACCACCAGTGAGAACGAATTCATAAGTATATCATGGCAGAAGCTGCATGCATGCATCTGTTTGAAGCTGCATGCAAGCATGCATGTGGATGCACATGCCCATGGAGAGGTTGATGTTGACCACTTTGATTACTCTGCCACCACGTATTTATTCACTGAGGCAGCATCTTCCAGTCAAACCCAAAGCTCATATGATGACTTGTCTCCCTAGTCATTTTGTGTTGTGGCTCTGTTGTCTCTACCTTCTAAGTCTCCATGTATAAACCTACCCCACATTCACAAGGGCTCTAGGGACCCAGACTTTCTTTCTCTTGTTTGAATGGCAAGCATCTTAACTACTGAGCCTTTTTCTCAGTACCTTTTTTTTAATTTCTGGTTTTTCGAGACAAGGTTTCTCTGTGTAACAGCTCTGACTGCCCCAGAACTCACTTTTTGTAGATTAGGCTGGCCTCAAACTCACAGAGATCTGCCTGCCTCTGCCTCCCAAGTGCTGGGATTAAAGGAGCCACCACCCAACTTCAGTACTTCTGAAAATGAATATATTTACCCTTATGCTTACAGTGTTCAATGCTGCACTGCTGATGGTAATACAAAAACATTTGCTTCCAACTTTATTCTTCTGGATAAATAATCTGTCAGTAAATCCACATGTTTATCCAGCATCATTCTAAGCAATGATAAGCAATATATGCTAATGCTTCATTGCGGTTCAGAATAAAACCTCACATCTTGTATTTTTTAAATGAATTTTGAAAATAGCTGGCATTCTTCAAAGGTCTCCAACTGTTTGGTTTCAAACGATAAATTTTAAGTTTGTGGGAGCTGGGGTTTGGCTTTGCTTTTATTTTAACTGTGTATTATATATAATTTATTTATTTTCCTCAGAATTTTGCAAATTATAGTGATGCTGAGGTTGAATTTGGATACTTTGTGCCTGCAGTACTCTGAGCATATGAGAAGCCTCCACTCCTAATGCCAGTTGGCCTAGGAAAGCATCAAAAGCCATTCAAAAGAGTTGGCATGTTTACCAAGCAGAGATTTTACCAAATTACAGAGAAATAAAGAAAGCCAGCCAGAAAGAACATCCAAACTGTAAAGTCTAGAAAAATGAAAATTAGAGCCTGGCACGATGGCTCACACTTGTAATCCCAGCATCCAGGGGCCTAAGGGAGGAAGATTGTCACAAAACCAGGGCCAGTAGGGGCTGTACAGTGAATTCCAGGCTAACCCTATCTAGAGTCTCAAACCCTGTCCAGAGAAGGGATAGTCATTTTTATTCGGTGGTGTGGCCACCAGCAGGGTATTCCACCCCATACACAGCACTAATTGGACACAACGGGGGAGGGGGGGCAAGAAATTGGAAGGAGGAGGGCCTGCGGGGTTGAGAAACGGAGAGTGGATACATTGTAGGCATGTGTGAGATTCTCAAAGAATAAAATAATAATAATAAAAAAATTAACTCCACAACTCTTGTGGGAGGGAGACAGAATTTAAAAGATTAGATTTGGATACATAATAAGTTTTGGGTCAGCCTGGGCTACATACTGAGGCCCATCTCAAAACAAAAACAAAATCAAAACAGACTGCTGTGAAACATTAAAGAAGCCACACAGCCCTCCAGCAGGCATTTCTGCCAAGATGAAAAGAAACCAGACAGGTTCCAGCTGAGAAGGGGTCACTGNCTCCAAAAGCTCTGAGCCCCAGCAGCTCCTGGGATGTGACAGAAAATGCAAAGTGCATGCTGTGGGCAAGCCCTGGTCACACTCCACGTTCCTCCTCTTCTTCATCTAAACAGCAAGTTATTTTATGTCATTTCAGCTGTATAAAAACTAGATTCTCCCCTGTACTACTTTTTGCTTGGAGGCTTGTTCTCTGAGACAGGGTTTCATATGGCACAGGCTGACCTAGAATTTGCTATGTAGAGGATGACCTTGAACTCCTGATCCTCCTGCCACCACCTCCTGAGTGGTAGATTATAAATGTGCACTCCCACACCCAGCTTCTGGTCCTCCTGAGTGCTAGGATTGCAGGTGTGCACCCCCAAACCATGATTCCCCTATACTTTCCACACTGAGAGAAGATGCCATTATATTTTCAGCATTTAGAATGTGTATAAAGTCTTATATATGTAAGTGTGTATACATGTGTAGATGTGACTAAGGTTTTTTACTTTTATTTATATGTATGTGTCTATATGAATGTATGCTATGTGTGTAGGGGTGTTCCAAGAGGCCAGAAGACAGTTTTGGATCCCCTAGAGCCTGAGTTATATGTGACCATGAGCCACCTTAAGTGGGTGTTGAGAACAGGACTTGGGTTCTTTGGAAGAGCAGCAAATGCTCTTAAGCACGGAACCATCTCTCTAGCCCCTGTGGGAATATTAAGATGGTAAAATTTCTTTGCAGGGTTCCAATAACATAAGATCTTGATTGTGTTTATTTTTATAACATTTAAAAAATATCATAAGTAACATTTCCAATGGTTCTCCCCAGGCATATTTCAGGTGGTTTTTATTTTCCTCTTTATACATTTCTATAGCTTTTTAAATACACTGCTAACAAATGATGATATGAAGGAGTTGGAACCCGTGTGCACTATGGGCAAACATGTAAAATGGTAAAGCCACTTATGAGAAACAGTATAGAAGGTCCTCAGAAATTAAATATAGAATTACCTATGATGTAGTGTTCCATTTCTCGGTACATGCCCCAGTGATTCAGAGAAGGGCCTGGCAGAGGCAATTAAACACCCATATTCATAGCAACATTACATACAGTAGCCAAAGGACAACTCAGCTGTACACTGACTGCTGAGTGAACAAGGAAAATGTGGTATGCACATAGCTTTGAGGGAACATTATTAAGCCTTAAAAGAGAAGGGCATTATGATGCATTTGTAATCCCAGCACTCAAAAGGTACAGGCAGAGGGACCAGGAAACTGGTGTGGGAATGCACACATAATCCACCACTCAGGAGGTGGAGGTAGGAGGATCAGGAGTTCAAGGTCATCCTCTACATAGCAAATTCTAGGTCAGCCTGTGCTATATGAGACACTGTCTCAGAGAACAAGAGTCCAAGCAAAAAGTAGTACAGGGGAGAATCTAGTTTTTATACAGCTGAAATGACATAAAATAACTTGCTGTTTAGATGAAGAAGAGGAGGAACATGGAGTGTGACCAGGGCTTGCCCACAGCATGCACTTTGCATTTTCTGTCACATCCCAGGAGCTGCTGGGGCTCAGAGCTTTTGGAGGCAGTGACCCCTTCTCAGCTGGAACCTGTCTGGTTTCTTTTCATCTTGGCAGAAATGCCTGCTGGAGGGCTGTGTGGCTTCTTTAATGTTTCACAGCAGTCTGTTTTGATTTTGTTTTTGTTTTGAGATGGGCCTCAGTATGTAGCCCAGGCTGGTCTGAAACTCTGACCTGAAAAAGCCAGTATTTTTCCCTTTCATATACCACAAACACAGTCTGTCTCTTCACTTAACTGCAAAGATGTGTGGTCCTATTATCGCCATTCATTTCTGATATTGAACAATCATGGTCAAGTCCTCTGGCTTCACCTCACCCCAGGCAACTAACGTCCTTTCTCGATTTGACTACTCTAGGCATTTCCTATAGGTAGAATTATATGCTGCTGGTTCTTTGTGACTAGTTTGTTTCAGTTAGTGCAATCTCAAGGTCCGTCCATGCTAAAACACTTATCAGGATCCCCTTCTTTTGGAGGTTTAATACTGCTCCTTCACAGCTGCGTACATTCCACATTTTGCTTACCCATTCAGTAGTCAATGGACGACTGAGTTTCTTCTACCTTTGGGTTATCGTAAATAACATCGCTGTGAATATGGGTGTGTAACTACCTCTATAGGCCCTTCTCTGAATTCCTCGGGGCATGAACCCAGAAGTGGAACACTACATCATAGGTAATTCTATATTTAATTTCTGAGGACCTTCTATACTGTTTTTCATGTGGCTTCACTATTTTACTTGCTTGCCCACAGTGCACAAGGGCTCTAAGCCCTTCATACTCTCACTGATATTTCTGATTTTCTGCTTAGATGTGGTGGTCCATCTTAATGCCTGTGGTACACCATCTGAAGGTGGCTTCAACTGCATTTCACTAATGATTGGTGATACTGAACATCTTTTATGAGTTTTCCATTCCTTTGTATATAGTTTTTGGAGAAACAGCTACTTAAGCTCTTTACTTTTCTTCGGGGAATAGGATTTGGGGAGAGTTCAACACTCCATCTAAATGCAACTATAGATTTGGGGACATTCTTGGTGTCAATAGTTATTTGGGATGTAGACTTGGGCTTATGTCTTATGGCCTCTTGGACATAAGATGAGGAAAGTTGGAGTATATGATGGTATAGTTCTAAGCATGATGTCCTTTAAGTGTTTTAACAAACATATGTTTATTTTCTGCCTATTTTAATTGAGTCAATACAATAATACCATACAGCCTCAGACAACAATGAGGTATCATGGCATAACTGTTCAGGGTTTATCAAGGATCATTTCTATGAAGTCTCACAAGCTGACTGACATCTCTGGAGGACCAAACCCGCGATAATTCCACAGTCCCTTCCAACCGCCTCATATGAGGCAATGTTCTCTATACATAACTGTAGAAAGAATGAGGCAACAAGGAGGATTGTCAGGTCAGCAATCCTCAGCCATGTGCTACACATCCCTCAGAAACCAGATAGGACAAACTAGCATGAACATGGCATAAGCTGACCAAATGCTTCCCCCATTTATCTGCACATGTGTGTGTCTCTTTGAAGCAGATTTTACACATTTCATTTCACCGGTGCTGAAAAAAAAAATGAGATAACCATAACAGGGTCCCAGACCTTAGCACAACTGACCCCATGATGGAAGTATGATTCAGGCCATAAAACTCTGCATGTACACAGTACCCCCAGCCAAAATGAAAACAAAGACCTAATCCATCAAAGTCCATAGTTCTGGGAAAGTCTAAGTGTACTAACCTTGCATTTTGGCTTCTGTAGTTCCGCTTCTGGCTAACTGTTCTTGCTATCTGAAGTATGTCGACCCAGAACACAGTTTTTGTGCTGAAAAGCTCACCCTGAGGAAGGCTAAGTGCTACACTGGGATCCTGAACACCCAGTGTAGTCGCCGGTTGGCTAATAATGATTTTCTATTGTCCAAACACTCTTCTCTGGCGGACACCCTACAACAGTAACTAAAGCTGAGAGAGATGAAATAATCCAGTCAAGATCATCCAACTATAAACATTCAAACTGCAGCCAGGCAGAAGGACAAGAGATTCCCCAATTCTGAATACTTTATCAACTGTAAATGTTTAGAGGGTAGAGCTAATTACAGTGTGATACAACCTCGTATATCTTCTATAAACCATTTTCCAAAATACAGACACTAGGAACACCAACATATGAGGCAGCCCACAAATCCACAGGATGAGAAGTAGGTGCTTTAGGCAAAAAACAGTGAGAAGGAAGAGGCAGTCCTCATATCACAAAGGTTCAGAATTTAGAACCAAGGCATTATCCTGGCTCTCAAAAACAAGTCCCAAGGATGCTGAAACCCAGAGACACTGTACATCTCTAAGTATGGGCCAAACCACCAGCCCAAGTTCCTATACACCTGTACATCTCTAAGTATGGGCCAAACCACCAGCCCAAGTTTCTGGCTTGCACAGTGGATCTATATGTTTCTATAAATCCATTTAAAACCTTTGCAAAACCAAAAGGAAACTACACAGCATTTTGTGCATGATTCATGTCTCAACTTGCTAAGCATAAGGCTCTAAAGTGTGCTACAATATGTATAGCCTTACTTGAACACTTCATTTTTCCACATACTAGAGGCTTCAAGAAATGAAAGTGGCCTGGCCTCTCCAAGTAAGAGAGATCTTGACCTTATCTGACATTGAGGAATGTAACACGAATGCTATTATTAAGACCATTTAGCAATTTGCTAAGAAGAGGGTCCAGTGCATAGCAGGCATCGCTGGGTGCCATGCCCTGCACTTTGTTTTCCTTGTCAATCACAGGTGGTGGCTGTTCTCCACTTTTCATTCTGCTCTGCCACATTTAGCTCACAGTGCCCACAGTTTAATAGGGAAAGAAAATGTAAAGGTTGGCCTTCTCACTCCTTGCACATCACCTAGCTTGGAAACCAACCATACTTGAAAGTTCAGAATGCAAACAATCTCTCAGGGCTCTATGTATAAGTTTAGACTTCCACTGTTCATAGGAACACACATTATTTACCAAATACTCTCTTCTCCCAAAGCTAGTAACTCTTAGTTGTCTTTAATCAAGAAGAGGCTTTTATATCAAATTAAAAGATTATCACAAGGTGTAGGGAAATGGCTGAATAGATAAGAGTGCTTGGTGCACAAGCATGAGGACCTGAGTTCAAATCCCCAGCATCCACATAAAAAGCCAGGGTTGATTGTAGCAGGTGCATCTATAATTGAAGTATGGGGGCAGAGGCATAGACAGGAGGATTGCTGGGGCTTGCTGCCTGCCAGCCTTGTTCCAGGCTCTGTGAGAGACTCTGTTGCAAGGGAATCAGATGGAGAATGATAAAGCAGGATGCCTGACGCTGCCCTGACCAACACAAACATACATACACACACACACACACATACACACACACACACACATATGTAGCATACATAGTATATATATATATATATATATCCTGAGGCTGTATAGGAGAGTTCAGGCTGACAATAAAGGTAAAAACCTAATCATGTTTTAAATAAACACTAGCAATTCTTTAATATTTTTTTGCTATAACACTAAGGACACAGCCATTAGTCCTTGCTTGGTGTGTTTTACTCCAGACTCTGACAGACTGGCAACACATCCACTTTGAGACAAAGAGCCTGGAGGTGCTAATTCCAGAAGACATCAGTGGTTGACTTTGGAAACAGTCCAAGAAAAGCAGAAAACTGAGTTAATTCCAAGCAGACTGAAGTAGTGGTTCTCCAGAGTGTGACCCAATTCCCAAGCTAACAGTTCGTCTTCTAACTTTATGAAGTGTCTACAGATTCCTGAGGACTGTGTACTCTCCTATAATGAATGCATGCATGGATCTGTAAAACTAACCCAACATGTAAACCCTACAAAAAACTTGAAGTTGGTGGGTCCTGTTTTTCTATAAAATCTAAATACTTTCAACTCCACAGATAATAACTCAAGTCTATGAACCACTCTTCTCTACACCCTACTCTGCATTCCATGCAGCATAACGCTGTCAGAATGAATCTTACCACCTTTGGGCCCATTGGTTTAATGAAGAATGCAAGGAATGCAACATATCACACTTGATGACAAGCCTCTATGACAGAGAGTAGTTGGGTGCTCCATCCAACCCTGTGCACTTGAAAACCAACAAAAACTACTTTGCACATTTCTCAAAAATAAATCAATAGACTGGAGATCCTTTTTTGAGTAAAACCAGGTTCCAGTCCATGGACATAAAACTTAGAGAAGAGTCATTGGTTAGCCTCAGCCATTACAATCACCACAACCAATAATGCAAGGAACAATCAGCGGGTGTGGACAGGTGCCTATAGGTAGAATCCCACGTCACGACTGAGATGAAGGCTCGGAAGTGGCAGATTCCAATACCACATACCTAACTGTGACCTGAGGGCTTTCCACCCCCCTAGTACTCATACTTGCCAGCAATCTAGTGTTGTCTTTCACATCTGTGTGGTGTGAAAAGGGCTACTGATCACCGACCCAAGCCTTTGAGTGATGGTCAGTAATATAGATACAGAACCCCAGATCCAGCACACCACAGACTATTCACAAAAGACTATAGGCAATCTCACATAATGTCACAATTGAATTTTAAAAAGCTGAGAGGCAGTGAGATTAACCTTCTGTACAAGAAATGGTCCAATTAACATGACCATGGTGTGATCGCAGTGTGTCTTAGGGTTTTATTGCTGTGAAGAGACACCACGATCACAGCAACTCTTATATAAGAAAGCATTTAACTGGGGGCTTGCTTTCAGTTTCAGAGGCTTAGTCCATTATGAAGGCAGTTCATCATGGCGGGTAGCATGGTGGCAGCGGGAATGGCAGCATGCAGGCATGGTGCTGGAGAAGTAGCTCAGAGCTATATCCTAATCAGTAAGTAGGCAGAGAGAGAGAGAGAGAGAGAGAGAGAGAGAGAGAGAGAGAGAGAGAGGAGAGAGAAGAGAGAGAGAGAGAGAGAGACACTGGTCCTGGTCCTGGGCTTTTGAAACCTAAAAGCTTACCCCTAGTGACACACTTCCCCCAACAAGACCACACCTGCTCCAACAAGGCCACACCTGCTCCAATAAGGCCATGCCTCCTAATCCTTATAGTTCTTTCAAATAGTTCCACTCCCTGGTAACTAAGCATTCAAATATATGAGCCTATGGGAGGCATTCTTACTCAAACCACCACATGTGCCCTCACTGACCATGAGTTTTAGCTGCTGTTGATACGTTCATCTAGAATGGAGATAGATGCAACTTGTGAGTTAGAAATCACCTCCCATTATTGCTGCTCTGACTCTGATTTCTCCCCAAAATGTTCTGATCTTCCCCACAGAGACTCAAACATGCGGAACAAACTGATGGGAACATCCTGTTCCACATGGCAGTTTATATTCATCAAGAAGTGACCCATCACGTACCCGGTACTTCCTGATGTGCAATATTAGTAGATCCACATGCCTAGGCCACTTATCACATTGAGGGCAAAAACAGACTGGCATTTTTTTTGGAGGACTAATTATTGAGCCATGAGCCAAGATTGAACTTTTAGGTTTATAAAATATACCCAAAAATTAAGGGTACTCTGGAAGAAATGGGGTGCTTGTAGACTTCCTGAAAATATATGTAAAATTTTGGATAATTATAACCATTGCTGTGGAGAAATGACTTTGATAGTAGGGTTTTTTTTGTTTTGTTTTAGTTTTTCATTGAGATAAAGTTTCACTATAACTGAGGCTGGCCTAGAATTAGTGACCCTCCTGCCTCAGCTTCCTGAGCACTGGCATGACTGGGGTACACCACCTCATCTTCCTGTGGATTTTCAAAGTTTTATCTTACAAAACCTTGGGAACTAATGGTTCCTTGAAGATGACATTAACTAATGGTCATTTGCATAAACTTTCATCATGGGGAAGTATTTTCATACTATTTTAATTTCCTTAAAACCATCCCAGGACCAAGTATTCGATAGTGCAACAGGCCTCACACCCAGATACCATTATTTGATTCCTTCCAGGGTCTTGTTCTGCCCTTATCATGCACAGTGTGTGTTTTAATCAGACCTGTTAAATCCTTAGATTTCATGAAGTGTTTTCTGAGAGAAAGCCACAGATGTTGTCAAGACCCTTTTACTGGAAATGACTATTCCTTCCATCACTCACTCCATAGAAGTATTTTCTCACTTCTCTCCCTTGCCAAACACTCTAAATAACCACTTTCAAATTCAGCAATCTAACCTAATTTTAGCAATGCATATGTGCAGAATAAACCATAAAGTCATTGGCACCCAAGAAATTAATTTTAGCAGTTGGCAGTAAAGCTGGCATTTAATTATCAATCATGCAAGGGTACTAAAAAATACATCAGCTTTCCACAGTTAACAGAAAAGAATTTTGAGTTCTCCCTCCACTGATTGGGTCCTTTTTGCTCAAAGTCCTAGATTTTTTGCTTCTATATCCAGGACTCCAGAACAGGGCATAACTCTTAACTCTTAAGTTATTAATTGGGTTATGGAAGCACTCATATTATACATATTTGCTACAAGCACAACGGTTACTGAGAGTTGGTCTATTCTGGTCTCTCAATTCTTATTAATAATATACAAGTATTTTCACCAGTTATAAAAATAACTCAGGCCAAACAGTGGTGGCGCACGCCTTTAATCCCAGCACTCAGGAGGCAGAGGCAGGTGGATCTCTGAGTTCGAGGCCAGCCTGGTTAACAGAGTGAGTTCCAGGACAGGATCTAAAGCTACAGAGAGAAACTCTGTCTCCAAACCCCCCCCCCAAAAAAAACCTCAGAAGTTGGAAAAATAAAATGGTTCACTGGGTAAAGACACTTTCTGCCAAGCCTGAGGACATAAATACGCACACAGAGTAAACTAATTAATTCATTAAGCTCAGAAAAAAATGAAATTTAATCCTTGGGGACTTTTAAGCCTCAGTGTAACTTTGGCTAGATTTAGTATGGTCTTTAAAAGACCAAAGTTTTGACCCCGGAACTAATTCATGGCAGAAGAGCTTGTAACCGAACGTTTTGTGTGACGTTTGCTAATCTAATTGTGTCATAATTTGCTTTCTCTCATGATTTAAAATGCACTTGTGATATCAGTTTACAAACACATCAGGCTACCCCATTATTTCAGAGTTTAAAAAGGTTTTTATCCCAAACCTAAAGTGACATCTTACAATTGATATACCATAAATATCTTTTCCAAATATTTATATAAGGCACTAGAATTGAAGTTTTCATATTGAGCCCATGATGTTTCAAAGCATCTCACTTTATTTTATTATTATGCTTAATAGGTTTAATGGTTTGGAATTCAATAGGCCTGTACTGACTGGCATAAAGCCTTGCAGTAAGTATCTAACTGACTGGCATAAAGCCGTGCAGTATCTATTGCCTGGATTTTCTTTCAAAGTGGCTGTAGGCAAACATAAATTCAAGTTTGTCTGAGTTACAGGTGTGGTTGTCCAAGGTACCTAGTAAAACAGAAGGCAAACATCACACCTTTGGAGCCTCCCATCAGTAACAGCTCTGCATCCATATAACTCCCTATATAATTTCTACCACCAAAAACAGTGGAACGGGAGGTGAGGACCATCAGGATTATCACATTGCTTATATCCCATACCTACAAAAAGAGGACTCTCTGATTTAAAAATACATATTCGCCAGATCTTCTGAAATTTTACTCTCATTCAACATCCAAATGGCTGTACTTTTTATTTTTTATTTTTCCTTTTGTATTCT
>LZPO01017487.1:15870-29705 GCA_001675575.1 Neotoma lepida | reverse complement strand
CTAGAGGCTAGCATGGGCTTTGATATGTTAGCACAGGCACAGTCAAGGGAGGTGCCCTTTCTGGAAGACAGAAACCCATTTCATAAGTTCCTAAGGAATGTTGCCTGTGAGCTTTTCTCTCTCCAACAGCAGTCCTTCTATAGCCCAGCTTGAGCTAACCCAAGACTGGCATTTTGGGGGATCCCTTTGGACCCAACACTATGATTTAAATATGTCCTCTCCCAAATTTATGTTGAAACTTAACGTCCCTGGTGGCAATAGTACAAAACAGGGTCTTTAGCCAGGCATTGTACTGTACACTTGCAATTCTAGCACTTAAGAGACTGAAGCAGGGGGGTAGCCATGATTCNTAGGCCAGCCTGGGCTACATATTGAGTATCAGGTTGCTAGGGTTACAGAGTAAGATCCTGTATCAACAAAACAAAACAAACAAAGAAGAAGTAGGACCTTTGGGGAATATAATTGAATCATAAGGGCTCAGCCCTTATAAAAGACCTGGTGCGAATTAGATTAGGTTCCTTCTGTCCCATCTGTCATATAAGGACACATCAGTCTCCTCCGTGATAAAAACCATTCAGGGCTTTCCCTTAGAAAAGAGACCAAACCCTCACAGGACCCCAAAACTACTGACATCTTGACCCTGTACTTCTGGAATGGTGAGAAATAATTCCCATCTTTTATTTATTATGTAGCCTTGGACCATTTGTTACAGTAACACAAGCGAACTGACACACATGTATGTACTGCCTTGCATCCCACTGCTTTACTTTTTGGTGTTAAAGTTATTGAACAAACATTTATTGGACATTCACTCTACACTAAGAACTGTGCCAGGTACTAGATACAAAAAAGTAGAAAAAGGAGACGTGATCTCTCTCCAAGTAAGTGTTCAGAGGCAGCAAGATGGCTCAGTGGGTAAGGAAGCTTCCTGCCAACCCTGATGATCTAAGTTTGATCCCCACAACACAAGTGATGGATGGAAAGAATGAACCTGAAAGCTGTCTTCTGACCATCACAATCTTTCCATGACAAGTGCATGCCCCACCACTAAGACAAATAAATAAATAATAAAATTTGTAGNTGAGTGTACAACATGATGCAGAAGACATATTCAGCAAATAATGGCNTACATGAATGTACAGTTATCTCAAATACTCTGAAAGGCTAGGAGCAGGTGCTATGCAGATACATAATTTAAAAAATTCTTTCCAGATNCTTGTTCCTGATCTTTCTCACCAGTCCTTCATCCTCCTGTAATGCCTAGTTTAAGTTTGGAGACCCAATGCACACATGAACTTTATAGGTAAGTGACACAATCTAGAAATTTGATTTCCTACAGTAATAATTATTAATCCTCAAATAGGCACATGTCCACACTTAAGGACCCCAAACTAACAAAACTAAACTCTGGGATATTTGGGGGGCTTCTCTAGGAGAAGAACATCCATTTATTCCTGTTGCTGTAGCTGTTAAAACAAGGGAAGGATTCATTCTCTAAGGAGCTACCATCAAGAATATCAGACCGGGTAGAGTGACATAGAAATATCAACAGGTGTATAAACACCAATGCAACAGCACAAGAAACATGAAACATGAAACAAGAAACATGAAAAACAAAAAGACTCCTCTGAAAAATTACTAATCCTAGAAAATAGCATCTAGAGAGTGAGTTAGATGAAATCCCTGATAAAGAATGCAAAAGAATGATTATAAGTATGTTCAAAGAAATCAAAGAAGAAAATGAGCTCCTGGTCGAGGACACAAACAGCTGGATGAAGTAAGAAAGATCATGCAAGGTATGAAAGAAGAATTCAACAGAGATAGAANTACTGAATCGAATTCAATCGGAAAAAAGAATACATGACAATGGGAGATGTGTTAGGGGGTGTCTGGGGAGAGTAGGGGAAATTTGGGGTGTAGATGACTCAGATACATTATACATATATGTCATTGACAAAGGGTAAGTAAAATATATTTTATAANAGAGAATNTTGAGTTAACAGGTAGAGACATGAGCAAGCCCTGTTGACGTTTCCTGAGGCCTGGCTGAAGCCCCGAACTTTTTGATTACTTAAACCGGTTTGGTATATTGCTTGTTACCAATTTGATTCTGGACAAGAACTGGTCAGAAAAGGTTCCCTGGAAGTAGAGATGTGTCATCTGTGACCCAGATTAGGAAACAAAGCAAAAGGAGGCTATGAAAAGCTCACCTAACAGAAAGCCTGCAAGAATGAGTTTTAGAAGTACCACTAAATTATTATTTAGTAATCNTTCTGTTTGACGTAGCATGGCAAGATGAACAGAAGGGAACAGAAGGAATGGGGGATGAGAAAAGATGCAGGAGCCTGGCTAAGAGTTCTGAATGATTTCCACTGAAAAGTGCTGTGGTGGCTTTGGAAAATGGATTGTAATGGATTTTTTTTTTCATTTACTGTTACATTGTGAGAATGTCCTCTGGTCAATTTCTAGTTTGAAAAATAATATTTAAAGGATATAAAATAGTCCACTATTGGACTTTTCGTATCTGTTTTATTACTTGGCACAGAGATTATTCCCAGTTTTATAAATGCTATATGCAAGTACTACAACTGAAAAAGCTATGTAATTTCTGGAGTCTATGTCTTCAAAAATAAGGAAATTTTCCCCAGTATTGGCAGGACTCACTTTAAGTTCCTGACCACGAAACTCAGTGGCCTGAGGCTCCCTGGCAACCTCACTCCTTCTCCCATTCTGATTCTCCCTCCTCTGAAGGACTGCTTCAACATCTCATCTTTCTTCCTTCTTCACATCTTTTGAGAAGACAGAAGCAATCAAAAGATCACTTTTTTGTCCCTAACACACCAAGCACCCCAACTCAGCCCTGCCACAGCCCCTCATCTTCCACACGCTGTCCCTATCACAATAACAAACAACCATCTGCATGAGCTCCCCACTGAGCTCAGCATTGCTCTCTCCCTCACATAGACAAAGATCTAACTAGGCAATTTCCACTTTCATCATCATTTCCCCTGATTGGGGATTGTTCAAACACACAGCAGTCCTCTTATCTTCTGACGTCCTCCTTGGCCTTCTTCATCTTAACTTCTATCAGACACCCTCATTTTCTGTCCCCCGCTATAACACTTTACCTTTACTTCCTTGCATTCTGCTCAACCCTCTCCCATGAAGTGCCCATCCCTCCTTGGTGGGCATCACCCACTCTTCATTTCATTCTGTCTAAACTGCTCCCTGCTCTCACCAGGCAGCACCATTCTCCAGCAGGCACTGACTCCTGCTTCCTTGCTCTGGTCCTTCTGCCTTTGCTAAAGCTCCTCTTACCATGTAAACCTCTAAGCCATATCATGCTCCAGCTGGGTCTCTGGTCTACTCCTGCCTCCCCCTTCATGACATGTGCAAGAAAGTGGGATGTTGGGAACAGGCAAAAAGCACTTTGTCCTAAGTACTGCCGTTTTGACTTCAGACTCCATTTTACCTGTAGGGTGAAACAAAGTTCAGGTTCGCAAGCCCTAGGGAAGCTGNGAACCTTTCAATAGCTGACTCACCTCTTCCTTAAAGGTGAGTCCCATTATGCATCTTTAGTTCTCTAGAAACGTCATGGCTGTTCCTAACAACAGAAAGAACAAATGAATCTGATTGGTTGGACTGAAAAGCTTGCATTGTGTGTTCATTGACAATAATGGCACGCTTACAGAAAGCCGCTAATCTCTGATTTCTAATTGGTGAAAAATTGTAACTGTAACTTGGCAACAAATGTTTATGATTTTTGTGCTTAAATACTTGCTTCAACTGGCATTTGCAGTTGCAGTTCAGTTCTGAGGCCCTGATCAGCCCCCTGCTCTTCCCCCATTCTCTTGTGCTGCCCTGCATTAAATCTTGCTTTGCAGTAACCTCTTGAGTCTGCTTGGGTTCAGAGCCTCAAACCACAACAGGATAGTGGGTGTTCCNAANCTGATAGTGTAAGTTTGTGTCTTTAAAGGACAAGGAGGCCAGTCAAGCAATTAGACAAGCAGGAAGTACTGAAGGATGTTAAGTCAAGATAAGGATGGAAAAGAGTGAGGGAGTAGGTTAGGGGTTAGTATGACTGAAACAAAGCTGTGCTTGAACGTTAATTTGAGAAGATACATGGCCATCGGGCTTGGGGACATAATGGTAGGGGGAACTGTTCAAACTACTGTGTGTACATCTGGTGAACATTTAGGAAAAAATCTGTATATTTAAGATTTGAGAACCACCTAATAATCAATTGGGAACAGAGATTCATCATATTTGTGTAATGTAATGCCTAAATATGCATGTTTATGTCTGCAACACACACACTCACACACACATTTACAGCATTCTCCAGAGCTTGGGTTATGCTTGTATTGTCCCTAGAAATTAATCAACAATGAAGGTAGTACACAAACTCTTGAGTTGTTTTCACTTTTACATGAGTGTATGAGTGCATTTACAACANGCTTTCCCTGCAATCTGGGTTTACAGGAAAAGGGATGCAAACCCCATAGCTAGAGCTGTAGGGGGGACTAGATACATCCTCAAGGAAGGTGGCAGAGTCAGTAAGACAGAAGTCACAGGGAGATCATCACCCAGCATGTTCTCCATGGTGGCTCCCTTCCAGGGNAAAGCCAAGTCCTGATCATTCATAAGTTAGCTTTGTCCATTGTCAGTAGACAACACCGGCTCCCTTATAACACAGCTTCATGCATACCACCGAGAGTGGCCTGATTTCCCTGATTTTTTTTAGTGTAGACATTGCAGACCAGTAAGAATGTGACATTNTGAAGGAATAGCACAACAATCCTATGACTACCCTTATCTTTGCATAAGAGGTTTAGCGGTATCTTCATCTCGCTGTTCCCTATAAACTGGTGGTATTTTATCACATTATAAATGNTTGATTGTCTTTAGGAAAGAAAAAGAGTGCACAGTCAAAGGCAGATAGGTATCTCTGTCTTCTGGCTATTCCTGAAGCCTAATGAAGTCTTACCAAGAGTCTTTNNAGTCTGCAAACAGACTCACCTGGAGTCATCAAACAGGATTTGTTGGGGAATAAACAAGTCTTTGCTTTCGAACAGAGGCCATTGTGGGAGGCTGGTTAAAGGCTAACCAAACTGAAGATAAGAGGGCCTCCTGAGGAGCAGCTACTGACTTCCTCATCTGTTTAGTCTTATTAACTACCAAGTACCTCAAAAATGCATACTGATGGTTATCACCGCTACATGGAAAGGAACACACTAAGGGGCTAAGGGTGTGTGTGTCCATTAGCTGGCAGCTAAAGCCACAGAGAAAAATGCACCGTGCCAGGGTCATGAGTGCTGACGTGTGGAGCCTCCGAAAGCACCAGAGCATATTTGTGTGAGAGAATCGGCTTTGATTTGCTCCTGCAGTCAGTGCTGCTGAACTTGCCTTCCTCCCCCTACCCTCAGGATCCCACTCTGCTCTGATTTCTGCTACCACTCCTTCCTTCCCCACAACCATCCGACTTGGGAACTGAATATACAAATGAGTGCCACCCTCTAGAAAGTCTCAGAGCTACTGGGCAGCTGTAAAGACTACAGTTCAAAATTGTAGGTGATACAGATGGGTCTCCTAAGACACAGAAGATGTTGGGGCCAGAACTAGGAGTGTGTAGGGGAGATAGCCTCACACACACATAAAGCCCTTAAGTTTGACCTCAACCTTGCTGCCACATTGGTGTCTTACATTGTCATCCCGCTATGGAATGTTTGTTTGTTTGGGGGTTTGTTGTTTGTTTTGACACAAGCTCTTGTGGCCCATGCTGGCTTCAAATTCACAATCCCTCTGCATCAGCTTCAGTTCAAGTAGTTGGGATTAGAGGCATGTGCCACCATAACTGGCTGGTCACACTTCAATTCCACAGCAAGTAGAACTGTCAATCCCTATAACACCCTTTGTTTTGGAAGCTTTAAGATAAATCAACTCTGACAGAATTCCTGGCCACTCCCCCAGCTACATGACCACACATGTGCTATCCAGTAGCCAAGCAAGAGGCTTAGTCATTCCAGGGCCTTACATCCTACATAATCTGTGCATTGTGTGATCACATAACTTTGTGCAGAGTGTGATCATGTAATCTATGCGCATGCATGGCATAGCTATGTAAGCCCGTTTGCACATGTAGGGGGGTAGAGGAGACCTATAAAAAGTGGGTTCCATCTTATCCCTTCTCTCGCTCCCTGCACAACAATTTCTCATAGGCCTAANCACTCCCTTCTCTTCCCTTCCTCTAATAAACTCTTATAGTGGGTTTTGTTGTGTCTCNTGGCTTTTCTCGCATGGTAAACAGAGCCGCTTAATGACTAACATTGTGCCGCATAAAAACGAACAAACTCCCCTTGCAATCTTATGGCCCTATGAAGGCTGAGCATGAAGTGCAGAGTCACTGGGTAAATTCATGTGCTGGACAATGAACTGCCCTNAGGGCAGTAGTTCAAAATCTAAAGCAGAGTTGGAAGGACAGAACACAGTCACTTAACCGCAAGCGACTTGGGATAGGAGAAAGGTTGAGAACAAATCCCTGTCCAAGATAATGAATGGAGCGCCACAGATGTGTCCTGGCTCTGAGCTGGCCTCACAGGAGGAGAGGTAGCCAGAGAGCTGTAGTGACCGTTCAGTCTCTCTGACCAGCCAGGAGAGTCTCCTCATATGTAAAATAGAGATAATAACTCCTACATATCTCAAAATGCCGGCAGCATTAACTAGTCTGTACTCAGTAATTACAGCTGTTCCTACTGATAGCAGACTGCCAGTAGCATGAGGCTGAGAAAGAAGAGCCTTTGCTTAACCACATCCTTCATACTACTTGTTTCTTCTCACACTACTCATTACAGGGCTGAGATTGTCCCAGATGTTCTGTGTACATCACTGTTCCTCTTATATTTGGGGGAACTGAGACTCAGAATGGTGAAATGCTTACCTATAGTCCCAGCACTCAGGAAGCTGAAGCAGGACAGTCACAGATGCAAAGCCAGACTGTGCCCTGTAGTCCATTCAAAGACAGCCTGGACTAGCATGTCAGATCCTATCTCAAACAAATGAACAACAACAAAAGTCTTCTGACAGCTTGGGTGTGATAGCTCACGTCTGTAATTCAATGCTCTAGAAGCTGAGGCAGGATGGCAAATTTAAAAGAGCCTAGGTTATACAGTGTGACTCTACCTCAAAACCAAACCAAACACACACACACACACACACACACACACAAGAAAATGGAGACAAATTTTACATAGAGATGAAGTTTATTTTTGCTTTCTGCCTTAGAGGTTCTAGTCTATGATCTAGCAGCCCTATCGCTTTGGGCCTCTGAGGAGGGGGTACATTGCAGTGGACATATGTGGCATAGGATATGAGGAAAATTGAATGAATCTGGGTCCCGCAATCCCTTCCAAGGGCATTCCTCCAGTGAACTAAGGGGCTTGACTGGTCCTCATCTCCTAAACACTGTATCTCCTCCCAATAGTCCCACCCTGTGTCCTATGCCTTTAATACGTTTGTCTTTGAGGGACAACCAATACACCAGTCATAGCACAGACCTTTCACTGCCCAGTCAACTGGCCCAGTGGAACACAGGTACAGTCAGTCCAAAGGCTCCCAGTGAGGTGGCAGTGGCCTCAGACTACTGCAAAGCAGGAGTTTCAGTTTTGTCTCGCTACGTGTTGTCTCTGCCCCAGTTCCTCATCCGTACATGGAGGTGATAGCAGTGGCTGACTCAGTGTCATTGTGAGAGCTAACCACAAGATGCCTGGAAAGTGCTTACTAAGGTGCCAGTATCTAGTACACTGAATCAAAGTGAACAGCTCTGTTGGAACCATGGTTCATGACGCTCGGCCCTGCACCAGTGCGGAGCTCTCACTTGGACCCTGTCTGCTCAGGGGGACCAGCACCGAGCTCAGGGTCTCGCTTTCCTTCTCTACCTCATTCAACAAGCACCAATGTGAGTTATTTTTCAGTTCACTTTGTCCCAAATACTCAGTGATTTGCTTCCAGTCAATCCCTGATAAGAAGGCCGGCCTGGGTTGAAAATACCAGAGTCAAGGCTGAGGACATATTTCACTCTTACTCACTAACGAGTATGAAGAATTTGCATTAATTATTAGTATGCTCCATTTTTTAATATAATGACTGTAAGCTTTGCATTATTTATTAGTTAATGAACAGTTAATTACTAGACTACTGGAGGTGGCTTCCCTGCTCACAGGAATCCACCTACCATTATTTATTTCCTTGTTGAACCTGCTGAAGTTCTCTCAAGTGCCTTTTCTGGTCTAGCATGGTACAAGACACACACGCACCGGTATGGAATGGGGCTGGTCCTTCTGCCATACATGTATTTATAATCTAGTGTTGGAGCCAACAGGCAGGCAGTACGTAACAGAAACAGAAATAGCGTATCTGGAAAGCTGGTGAGATCCAGGATTGATAAAGCCAGGGGTGGGGATAGGGAAGAATGAGAAACGTACTTCACTGGGGAATTCATGAGGAGATTCTGGAGAAGGGACATTTAACCTGAAATCTGAAGGGGGCCAGCTAGGTGGGGGGTTGGAGGGAGTATCTGAATGAAGCCAGTAGGGTTGGAGCACAGAAGGCGGTAGGTGGTACAAGATCTTGGTCCCAGAGGAGCCTGGCCTTATGGATTCTGGTAAGGAGCTCGGCTCTTATACAAAAAGAAACTCCTTTTTCCTTTCTGAACAGCATTTATGAACTGATTCCTTGGCCCACTCTCTCCTACCATTTCTCTTTGAATTCATTTGCAAATTCAGTGGAAACAAAGGCCCAGCCCTTGTCAGCAGGAACACAGCCCACAACCCAACACACAGCACACGAGATTCTCTCAGGAGGTGGTTATTGGGAATGCCCTCCGTTTTCCACTGCTGCCATCCCGTCATCACTCAACACTGACCTAGATGGCCCTGCTGCAAACCTGCACTTCCAGGCAAAATGCCGTGTGGATGTTAGNGTAGAATGGGATGTCTGATCAAATGAAGCCCGGAGTGGTGAAGAATCATGCTCTAGTTTTGTCTTCAACTTAAAAAACTGGGTTCTAACAGGAGATTTAAAGACCAAGGTTCTTTTAGGTCACAACATGGCAGTGGGGACATCTAGTGTTCATTATGAGTAATAGCTGCCAGTAAGAACTTTTTCTTGATTTTCTTTTTTTCTTTTTCTTTTTTTCTTTTTTCTTCCTCACTTTCCTTCCTTTCCCCTTCTCCCCAACCCACATTTTATGTAGAGCAAGTAAAGAGTTCTATGGGGGAAATATTCTTTATGTACCAGGGCTACTCAAACCATCTTCACGGACTCTGAGTATATATGATTGGCGCCTTTCCAAATACAAGGAGCAGGATTTAGTGATCTCCTGGGGACTTCTGNTGCAATTCACATTTTGTAAATTTCAAAATTTCAAGATGTCATCGCTGCAGTTTCTCCAAGCCCGTGACCCTGTGCAGTCCTGGTTGTGAGGCCAGGTGCTCAGTCCAATTATAGTGCGGGCTAGCCTCAAATGAAATGGCATAAGAAAAAAGATCAGTGGGGACTCAGAGAAGGAAGACTCAAATATGAAACCAGAGAGGTAACGTGGGCTTCTCAAACTCCATCCCTCAGGACAGGAAATCCGGGCTCCACTCAGTACTATCCTCACCTTGATTGGCTGCCGAGGAGTAAAGCCCTGACCCTATTGGAGCAATGCTTGTTAAGACTTTACATTGCTGATCTGACCCAGTCTGGCACATGAAAGTANACAAGATTTCTGTAGAGGTGACATGTGGCAGGCAATGCTGAAACACCCTACAGGCAACAGCTCATTGCGTCTTTGCTACAGCATTCTCTGCAGGTAAGTTTTCTCCCAACCTGATAGACATGTGATCAGAAGACAGTGCTCTGGGGAGTCAACCAGAAACCCATAATAGTCTTTGTACCCCCTACCTCCTTCCCCAAACCCTACACGAGCTACAGCATTTGGGCTCAGTGAATGTATTCTGATTGAACCAAGATGAACCTCACACTGAGGAAAGGCTCCAGATTTCCCCAGCACCTTGCTATGCTTTCTGGGCCAGGGAAGGTCTCAGCCTTACAGCCCCTCCACTGTCCTTGGAGGGTTTCTCTCCCCTTGAGCACTCTTAGCCACCCCTGGAGAGCAGCCTCATTCAAACCTCAGCCTTGTTCAATCTCCATAAGTTCGCTTTTCAAGAAACTAAATATCAAAACTCTCAAGGGTTAGGCCTGAGAACTCATGCATGGCACTGCCTACAGTAGACCTTATNTGAAAGCATCTGAGCTCTTTCTANGCAATGAACAAGGAATTCAGCATGGGGCCAGACCACACATCTCAACCCTCCCTGACAGAGTGAGCTTGGCCTCCCAGCCTCCCAACCTAGGCTCTGTTTTCTTCCATCTCCCTTCCGCAAAGCAACTTCAAGTCTCAAGCCATCTCAGTCACTTCCCAGGGCAAGGAGGGAGAAAAGGGAAACTAATACACATTCTTTGTAACAGATTCGAAGTCAGCTACAGCCACTCTATATGCTCTCTTCTTTACTATGTACACATTTTGCAGGTGATGAGAATGGCCAGTGTCTACAGTGGTTGCATAACTTGTGAATGTTAACACAGCCAGGGACATAGCCAGAGATGGAATTTAAGGACAGTTGAATCTGGGGCCAAAACCCGGGCTCAAGCTATTTCTACCCTATGCCGACCTGAAGGTGCTCCTTAACACTTCTCAGATAATTGAGTCCCAGAATCCCTGGATAGAATAAGAGGATATATTTTAGAGTTAGAAAAAGTAGAATTTGAGGAATGCTTTGCTATCTGTGAAATGGGAATAAAAATAATTGCTAACTCAGAGCTTTCTTGAAGGGATTAAGTAAAATAGTCCAGGTAAATAATTTAGCGCTGGAATTGGAAAAGAATGACAAGCCATAAAGCAGTCCCTGCCCCCACCCCCTTCCACTCTGGACTTAGGTGACCCAACGCTGGGCCTCACATAAAAGACGTGGTAATATGAAGCCATTCAAAAACTGCTAGGGCAGCAGCAGCACTGAGGGAGAGATGGCGCATACCTCTGCACCCATCCATGCAGGTTTGACCTCAAATATGCAGTCTCAATTCATGTGCTGACAGCAAATATTTAGACAACTTTGTATCCAGACAGGCCTGGACTCAAATAAATAAAATCTAAAATCATAGGCTGATGGCAAATGTATTTTGGATAGAAAGATTAGCTCAGTTCTGGTTTAGATTTTTAAATGAACTGTCTAAAATCAAATAGAGGAATTGCAAAGAGAAAACAGTAAGAATACAGAGCATTGAAAACACTGTGTATCCAGATAAATGTCCTAACTCTTTCCCTGCTAAAGTGCAAATACTGAATAAAAAACAGCATACAAGAAGATGTAGCCTATGTGTTTCTTTATTCTTGGGATATAAAAAGCAATTCTATGGAAGCACACAATTGCAACTTTATTTTTTTGTAAATATGATAAACTGGAAAGGAGCATTCTTCTTGAAGGTTTTTTTTGTTTGTTTGTTTGTTTTTTTTTAAGATTTATTTATTGTGTATATGGAAGAGGGCGCCAGATCTCATTACAAATGGTTGTGAGCCACCATGTGGTTGCTGGGAATTGAACTCAGGACCTCTAGAAGAGCAGCCAGTGCTCTTAACAACTCTGAGCCATCTCCCCAGCCCCTAAAGTTAATTTTTAAAAATTAATTTAAAAACAATTAGAATAAAAGCATTATTAAAAAGGANAGCTGGTGACCGCAGAAAAACTTAGGAGCTGTTGTTTAGCTGACTTCATAGATTAGAGGGTGACAAGACCAATTAAATCTAAAAACAGAACCCCTAGAGGGCTCAGGAGTCTTAGCTGGAGGTATCCTGGAGACTAGGGTAGAGGTAGAGAGACTACAGTAGTGGGTAACAGAGGAGGACAGAGAGTGNGTGAGGCCTGTGTAAAGCTTGGGACATGTACTCAGTCTTTTTGCTTTGTTTTGTTTTGTTTTTGTTTTTGTTTTNTTTTCAAGACAGGGTTTCTCTGTGTAGCTTTGGTGGCGCCTTTCCTGGAACTCACTTGGTAGCCCAGGCTATGTACTCATTCTTAAACTCTCTCTTTAATAGCTGTTGTGTGTGTGTCTGTCTACTTCTTTGCTCCGGGACACAAGAATGTGGATACTCTTCTCTAACCCTAATATCAGCTGGTGTCAGTGGAGTTAGCTACGGAGATAGATGAGAAGCAATTGGCCCTACCAACTCTCTTTTCTGTCTTGGGTCCCAGAAAACAGGGGTTCTATACATTTCTGTGCCTAGAAACGTGAGGTACGACTTTCTTATGCCCATCACTAACTCAGCCCCAGACAGAGATTGGGAAACTCCAGATTCACAGACCAGGACCACTGGGAGTTCGCCAGGAAGCAGCACAGCCAGATGCCCCTACAAAGTGCAGAGACGTTTAGCTTCTTAGAGCTGTGTTGAAATATGGGCAGACAGCCAGTGGCCTCCAGACACTGCAGGTNAGCTCTTAGTGTGAATGACAGGCAGAAACAAGCAGGGATCNTGAGAGGGCTGATGGAAAGAGAAGCAAAGACAGTGCAGCCGGAAGCTGCCCTCAATTCTGCAGAAGGACAGACAACAGGGCCTGTGCATTTACGCAACTAGGACAGTAAAATGGAGGTGCTTTGAACACTCAGAGAATAACAAAAAGTTCTTGGAAACTGCATATCTAAAAGCCAAAATGAAATGTTCCACAGAAAATTGTAGCACAGAGCTGAAGAAATCATTCAGAAACAGAACCGATGACAAAGTGACAGAAAGCAGGAAATGAGATCCATCAAAGACACAAGAACAGAAGGAACACAGAAAAAGCGCTAGAGACACCATGAATGGGAATAATTCAGGGAAATTTCCCAGAATTGAAAGACACAAATTGTCAGCTTGTGGGGATCCACTGAGTGCCTACTGAGGAAAAGAAGAGTCACCTGCACACACTCCCTCGGCAGTTTCAGAACACTAAGGGGAAAGAGAAGATCCTACTTTTTAAAAAATAGTTATTATAAAATACAACAAAGGAAAATTTTGCTAGTTGGGTTTTTTGCTTGTTTGTTTGGTTTTTTTGTTGTTTTGTTTTATGGTAGGTTTTGTTTGGTTTTGTTAGCTTGACACAATCCTAGAAATACCTGGAAAGATGGAATCTCAAATGAGGACTTGCCGCCATCAAAGTGACCTGTAGGCAAGTCTGTGTGGCATTTTCTTGATTTAATGATTGACATGAGAGGGCCCAGGTCACTGTGGGTGGTACAAACTGTGACTTCCTTTCATGGTGGATTACAACTGTCCGCTACAATGAACCCTTTTTTCCTAGGTTGCTTTTGATCATGGCCTTTCTCACAGCAAGGATAAGGAAACCAAACTAGAATAACAATAAAACAAAAGAAAGAAATCAGAAGGGATTAAGTTCTTCACTTCAATATGAGAACCAAAAAGACAATCCTTCAGCATGTTGAGAAAAACATCCATTCTATGATAACACAAACTGTTACTAAGTATTAGTGAGCAATAGAAATAGTTTTCTAATGTTCAAGGTATGACAGGAGCTATCCTCGGCCCCTCCAATGCGATGATCTCCTCCTCTCTTCCCTTCATAGGATTCCAGTACTACTCAAGTAGGAGAAGATTCCTTGATTTCAGGAATATGAATAAAGTTGTTTTGGTTTGGGTTTTTGTTTGTTTAANATAGTGTCTCACAGTGCGTCCCTGGCTGGTTTGGCACTCACTATATAGACCAGGCTGGCCTCGAACTCACAGAGATCCACCTGCCTCTGCCTCC
>LZPO01017486.1:143452-159035 GCA_001675575.1 Neotoma lepida | reverse complement strand
GAAAAAAGAAGGAAGAAAAGGAGGGAAGGATGGGAAAATAAAAGAAGAAAGGAAAGAAAGAAGGAATGAAGCAATGAAGGAAGGTAAACAAAAAGTAAAAATAATGCCCAGGCAAAACATCATGAGATAGAAAAACCTCTAAGAATGCCATTGAGCTCCTTTTGTGTTGGCTTTCTCCTGCCATGTATGGGAACTGCCTTTAAGAGTGGTTTGTATCCCCAGTGAAACTCCTTTGAAGAAAACTATTTTTTCATTTGCAAGCAGTTATCAATTGGAGATAGCTTCTGTGTTAGGGATGGGGGCTTGTGTCCACTTCCTCTCTCAGCACTGGTACAACATCTGGCTTAGACCTGTACAAGGATTCTTCATGCTACCAGTCTTCATGTGTGCATATGTGTGTCAGTCCTGATATGTTTGGGAGGCTTTGTTTCCTTGGTGTCTTCCATCCCGACCAGCTCCTATAATCTTTCTGCCTCCTCTTCTTCAGAGTTCCCTGACCACTGAGAGGAGGGATTTAACAGAGACATCCCATTTAAGACTGAGTGTTCCAAGGTCTCTCACTCTCTGCGCATTGTCCAGCTGTGGCTGTGCAGCACGAATCCTAATTGGTCTTACAATAAAAACCCGGAGCCAGATATCAGTAAATGCTGAAAGATCAGAGAGACAAAGGAACAAGCCACTAGAGAAACTTCTCACCACTATCATCGAATCCTCAGGCCGAAACAGGGTTGAAATCCTGTCTCTACAAATCCTCAGACTAAATGCCTCTGAGTCCTCAACCAAAAGGGCTGAGTTCCTGTCTCCTCCCACCTTATACGCGTTTCTCTGCCCATCCATATCATTTCCTGTCTCAACCTCCCTACTGCTGGGATTAATGGTGTGTGTGCTTCACAAATACTGGGAACAAAGGCATGAGATCTCAAGTGCTGGGATTAAAGGTGTGTAAGGTGTGTGCCACCATTGCCTGGCTCTGTTTCTCTTTTAAACTGGATTAATCTCATGTAGTCCAGGGTGGCTTTGAACTCTCGGAGATCCAGACAGATTTCTGCCTCCTAAGTGCTAGGATTAAAGATGTGTGCTCCTTTGCATGAATCCTAATTGGTCTTAATAAAAACCTGGAGCCAGATATGAGGGTAAAAGCTGAAAGATCAGAGAAGCAGAACAAGCCACATCCACCACCTCTTACCTCACCAACTCCTCAGCCTGAAAGAGAGCAAGTTCCTGTCTCTTCCAGCCTTATATTCCTTTCTCTGCCCAGCCATATCACTTCCTGTCTCAACCTTCCTAGTGCTAGGATTAAAGGTGTGTGATCCCAAGTGCTGGAATTAAAGTATGTGCCACCACTGCCTGACTCTGTTTCTCTTTTAGACTGGATTAATCTCATGTAGCCTAGTGTGGCCTTGAACTCACAGAAATCCAGATGAATCTCTGCCTCTGCCTCCTGAGTACTAGGATTAAAGATATGTGCCACCACTGCCTGACCACTATGGCTAACTCTGTGGCTAGCTCTGTCCTCCGATCTTGAGGCAAGCTTTATGTCCTAGAATTCAAACAATATATCACCACAGTGTGCCACCACTGCCTAGCCTCTATGTTTAATCTAGTGGCTGGCTCTGTCTTCTGATCTTCAGGCAAATTTTGTTAGAGTACAAACAAAATATCACCACATGGCTCTCTATTTTTGTTGCCATCTACTGCAGGAGGAAGCTTCTTTGTTGATGGCTGAATATAACACTGATTTGTGAGTATAGCAGAATGTCCTTAGGAGTTATTTTGTCTATATTGCTTTATCAGAGCATTAGCATTTGGATTTCCTCTAGGTCCATGACCTATCTAGTCTCAGGTTCTTGGCCACACAAGCAGTGTTGTCCATGGGTTCTATCTCGTGGAATGGGCCTTATATCAAATCAGATCTTGGATGGTTACTCCAACAAGCTTTGTGTAACTATTGTACCAATGTATCTTGCAGACAGGCCATCATTGTAGATTGAAGGGGTTAGAGGTGGGTATGTGTTTACCTTTGTCCTCTGGTGGTGTGCACAGTACTTTCTACTAACATGAACACTAGTCAGTAGGGGTGAAGGGTCTAGATAGACACCAGCTCAGCCTCTTCATGTTCAATGGGTTGTGTAGCTGTTGTCTTCACCAATGGGGCCTTACCATCAGTTCTCGAAGAGCAACCAAGAGTCTTGGCAATAACCTGGGTTGTTTGGGGGTTCCCACAGAACCTGTTTAACCAACTCAATTAGATGTAGCCCATTCCTAGAAATGGAAGTTTCATTTGGTGACAAGAGATGTCTAGTTGGGGCTTTGTCTGCCTGTTATTTGATGATTCCATTTAGATTTCTTTCATATATGTACTTATTTTCAGAAGCTTCTACTGTATTGGGTTTCCATAAGACACCCCCAAATGGCCCTTAATTTTAGCTGTCCTCCTTGTATTGCTTCCCTTACTCCACTGTCCCCTCTCCTTTTGAACCTTCCATTCCTGCCTCACATCCATCCATCCATAACTATCTAGTCTATGTCTCCTTCCTAAGGAGATCCATCCCTCTACCCTAGTCCCTTACTCTATACCTGTCTCTTATACACATCTAGATGTGTATAAGAGACAGCCTTTTGAACCTTCCATTCCTGCCTCACATCCATCCATCCATAACTATCTAGTCTATGTCTCCTTCCTAAGGAGATCCATCCCTCTACCCTAGTCCCTTACTCTATACCTACCCTTTGTGGTTATATGGATTGTCACTTGCTTATCAAAGACTTAACTACTAACATCCACATATAAGCAAATACGTACCCTATTTGTCTTTTTTGGGTCTGAGTTAGCTCACTCAGGATGATTTTTTTTCTAGCTCCATCCACTTACCTGTGAATTTCATGATGCCATTTTTTAGCAGCTGAATAATACTTCATTGTGTAAGTGTACTGTACTTTCTTAATCCATTCATCCTTTAACAGGCATATAGGCTGTTGCCCCGGCCAGTGGGGTCTTCAACGGAGACCCTAGAAGGAGGAACGGTGAATGAAAGGGACAAGAGACACAAAGAATGGCAGCAATACAGGGTTCTGATCAAGCTGCAAAGTTTTATTTTTTTTTTCAGTCATCTTCTATAGTAAAGCAAAGTGGGAACTTGTGCTTGAGGGTGTGGATCAGGGCGGTTAGGTTGCTAGGTAACCTGACCACAAGATGTCCTTAACTGACAAGAAGATAAGGAAATATCAAGCTATTACTGAGGGCTGGGACTTACCTAAGGCACGTAACAAGAATTCTGGTAAATAACCTTGTAGGAAAAAATTTTTCTGTGTCCCGCCCGGGCTTCCGCATCCGCTCACCCAGTGGTCCTGCAGCCACTTATAAATTAATCACTCAAAAGCTTATATTAATTATAACTGCTTGGCCATTAGCTCAGGCATATTACTGACTAGCTCTTATGCTTAAATCCAGCCCATTTCTATTAATCTATGTTTTGCCATGCGTTCCATGGCTTTACCTGAGTCTCATTACATGTTGCTCCTTGGGCAGCTGGCTGGCATCTCCTGACTCAACCTTGTTCTTCCCAGAATTTTCTTTGTCTGCTTATCCCACCTACACTTCCTGCCTGGCTACTGGCCAATCAGCATTTTATTTATCAACCAATCAGAGCAACACATATTCACAGCGTACAGAAAGGCATCCCCATCATAGCCTGTTATTCAAGAAACAGAAACTTATTTATAAACTAAAAACGACCTGAGCTAAAATGGCTTGATTATAGCCAATAAAGGTTTTGGCTCCTGGCAGGTTGTTTCAAATTTCTGGCTATTATAAATTTAGAAGCAAGGAACATGATTAAGCAAGTGTCTCTGTGGAAGGATGGAGAATCCTTTAGGTGTATGCCCAAAACTGGTATAGCTGGATCTTGAGGTAGATCCTTTCCCAGTTTTGAGGAACCAGCACACTGATTTCTATAGTGGCTGTACAAGTTTGAAAAATAGTTGACAATATACTCTTTCATTCTGTATTTAGGTTTTTATTTCTGCTGATTATTTAATTTCATGTGCAGAATCTTTTTAACTTGGTGTAGTCACATTTTCCTGTTTTTTTCAGACAACTTAAAGTTTTTGTACATTGTTTGGAATATTTTGAAGTGCAGTTCGTATAGATAATGGACCATTCTACAGCATTGGGCTGCTCAGTTACAAGGTTGTTTCCATATGTCAGGAAAGCACAATGTAATAGTGTACCACTGTGTTGACTGGTTTGTTTGTTTGTTTGTTTCTAGACCAGTTGTTCTTCTTTAGAATTGAACTAGTTGGTTGATGTTATAGCTTGACTATCTTCCCCAAAGTTCATGTGTTGGCAACACAATCGTCAATGCAATAGTATTGGCAAGGTGATCTCTAATCGCTGATATTATAAGGGCTTTGCTCCAGAGAATAGATTAATACTGTTGTCATATGTGTGGATTATTTATTGAAAAAGTGTGTTTGTTTCTTTATTTGAGACAGGAACTCACTGTGTAGATCTAGCTAGCCTGAAGCTTGCTGTGTAGACCAGACTGGCCTTGAATTCAGTCATCTGTCTTCCTCTGCCTCCCAAGTTCTGGAATTAAAGGCATGAGCCACCATTCCCTGCAAGACTGTGTGTCTGTTTTTTTTTTAACATAATTCTTTATTGATTCTTTGGAAATTTCACAACGTACACCCCAATCCCACTCACCTCCCAGTCCCTCCATATCCTCTCCTCACCCCTGCAGCAACTCCTCCAAAGAATCCCCCCAAATCAATTAAAAACAAAATAAAACACACACACAAAAGAAACACCTTGCTCTTGCGTCTTTCCAACACCTCTTCATCCATCCTAGTGGCATTGGGTACTGCAGTGTGTCACACAGTATACCCTTTTGTCCAATCAGCTCCACCCACAAAATGGTCATTACAAAGAGTCATTGGTCTGGTTCAAGGCCTCTGGCACACCAGCATCACTGGCCCCTCACCAAAACTTCTCTCAGACATCCTGCTGTTGCCCTAGTCAGGGAGATCCTGCAGTTACAGGTTATAGTTCCATAGGACCAGTCCCTTCACACACTCCAGCAGGACATAGATATGGTAGATGTTAGGGTGGACCAATCGAAGGCCCAGGATGTAGGTCTGGGTGGTATCTGACCTGGTTGGTCTGTGCTACTGGAACCACACACCCTCAGGAGAGGGGCAGAGCCAGCTCTCCTAGGCCCAAGATGGGGACCCAGATCACAGGTATCCACACAACCCCTGATGATGACAAGTACCATGGACATCAACACAGGCCTTAGCTGCAGTAGTGCTCCAGACCCCACACATGGCCCCTGGCTCCTGGCCCAGATGAGTCCATTGCCCTGGACTACAGCTCAGGCCAATCAGATCAGGAAAATCCCTGCTATGTTGTGGCACTTGGGCACCTACTTGGCCACATATGGCAGCCCCAACCCCAGGAATCATCACAACCCTAACAGGGGCCAAAGGCATCTACATAACCATGACTGTGGTAGGTCCACAGACCCAGACATGGTCTTTGGCCACAGCCTAGGACCTGGACGACACCATGTCCCTAGGTGGCAAGCAGGCCTCCCGAATCAGTCTGTTCTTCACAGCCTTCACCTCTTTAGATCCATCTGTATCCATAGGACAAGACCCTCTCTCTGCCTTTCTTTCCCTCCAATACCCCACCATATATTTGCTCACCATAATATTGCCACACTTCCCAATGCCACAAAGCACAAAGCTGGGCCATGACTTCTTCTCTGCCTACTCAAAGCAAACTGCAAGACTGTGTGCCTTAATAAAAGGATGAGGTCAGCTTCCTGCCCCATCTTGTATACACCCATACTCTCCCCACCTTAGGGGAACTTCTCTTGTGGAAATGAACAAATATCTATTCACTCCCAAACAGGTACCAATAGCAAACCAAAGAAATGATTCTACCCAACTCTAGCTTGGTGAATTAGTAAGCTTAATTGGGGATATATACATAGGAGCATTTGTGTGTGGCTACACCATGGGGAAAAATATCCCCCACCAACAATTAGACTTTACAAACATATTTTCAGTAGAAGCTAAAACAACATGGGCCTAATGAAAGGAGGAATGGCTTTGAAGTGGGACAGCAGTGGGGTGTGGAAGGAGAATGTATTCAGAGCACGTCATATACCTATAGGAAAATGGCCTTTTGTAATCCTGCATGAGAAAAAAATAGAAAATAAAGCTTTCTATTCATGGAGTCAGTCTCATGTGCCCCATTGTAAGCAGCAGGCTGCCTCATGGATCACTAGAGATATGCAGTGCTTCCTGTGTCCTCTCTTCCCTCTGTGAGGGCATGCTAATGGGTATAGTTTTTTGGGGGGGTCTCGTGTATAATCAGAGCTTCTCTCATTTCAAGATGGCAGTGGTCATTCCATGTTTAGAAAACAGTGTTCTGCAACAAACATGATGCCTTTTGCCATGTTATAGTATGTCCAGAATAACTTCACCAGATGTTGCCCTTAACTTGAACTTTCCAGCCTCCAGAAATGTAGGAAATAAACCTCTATTAATCAAGCATTACCCAGTCTGTGGTATGCCACTGTATCAGAATGAAACAGACTGAAACAAGCAACAAGGCAAAGAAAGTTTGGACAGCTCTGTCAATTGGTAATAGAGTGGCAAGTTGAGAAGCCTCAGGATCACCTTTGATTGTTGGCTAGGGAGAAGTGTTCCCTTCCAGGACTTAGCCTGTATCACTTTTCTATGACTCACTTTCACCTGTGTCGTTCAGTGTGGAAAAATATAGGCCACAGGGACCTGACCTTAAACTTCTCAAAATGCATACCCTTTATGGTTTCCATGGAGATGGTTGCAGGGAAGCTAGCCCAGGTCTTGTACATGGCTGTGTCTAGGGAGTGTGTAAGAATTGTTTCTATGACCAATTCCACTCCAATTTCAGGAAAGTACACAGAGTACTGTTCATTGGTTCTAGAATAGTTGAGGTCAGAGAAAAGGCCAAAGACCATGTCTGTGTCTTTGAAGCAGCCAAACCTACGCTGATTTGAAGGAGAACAGCAGTCACAATACAAAAATCAAGCAAAAAGACTGAGAGCCGAAAAGCCAAGTAAACTCTGTGATAAATTGGAAAAACTAAACAGGAGACAAGCCATGGCCCGAGGAATAGGGCAGGCAGTTCAAGTCCCCGGGTGGTTAGCGAGCGAAGGCTCACCTAGCTAAATTGTCTCAGACACACCTGGTGCTCGCTAGAAAAGAGGAAATTTACAATTCCTTGGTCGAGATATGTATTGTGATGATTACTCTTGATTGACAGCTCTACTGAACCTAGAATTACATAGGAGATGAACTCCTGGGGATATGTGTGAAGCAGTTTCTACTTTGGCTTAATTAAGGTGAGATGATACACTCTAAATGTGGAGAGCAACTCTCATCTGACCTTCTCTGTGCTAGCATTCCCTTTCTCTCTATCTACAGTATTCTACTTATTTTTAGTTATCCTTACATTTCCTGTCATTGTACTGGCTGGGGTGTCCTGATGAATATTAAAAGAAGTCATGAAGGAGCTGCAGAGATAGCTCATCAGTTAAGAGCATGCACTACTCTTCCAGAGTACCTGGATTTGGTTTCCAGCACACCCACACTGAGCAGTACACAACCACCTGTACCTCCAGCTCCAGGGGATCTTGCCAACCACTTATGGCTTCTGTGGGCACCTACAGTCATATATATAAACACGCATGACACACAAATATATATAGTTAAAAATGAAATATCATTAAAGAAGAAATCCTGAAATTAAAAAGCCCTGGCTTCTTGTAATGTTAGGCAGAAAGTAATACATTTTCCACTGATAAGAATCCTTCCAGAAGGAGGTTTCTTATTACTGATATGCTAAGTTCTTTTGTCATAAATAGATGTTTAAATTTTCTTTTTTTTTCATTTTGGAGATCATATTCTGTCTGTATTAATAATGTGGTAGTTTGAATAAGAATGGCCCCCATAGGCTCATATGTTTGAGTGCTCAGTCACCAAGCAGTGGAACTTTTTGATAGGATTGCAAGGATTAGGTGTACTCTTGTTGGAGGAACAGTGTCACTGGGGGTGGGCTTTTAGGTTTCAAAAGCCCATGTCAAAGGGCAGAGACCACCTGCTTGAAAGAGGCCCTGCTGGCCTCCGAAAGTCCAGGTAGGCTGCCTACCCATGGACCTCCCTCACTCTCTTCGTGCCTGCCCAGACTATCCAGAATCCCCCCTCCCATCCTTGTCATTGTGTCCCAGCTCCCAACACAGGCAGAGACCCCCTGCTCTATAAGAGGTCACCCTGGTCTCCAAAAGTCAAGGTAGGCTTTCAACAGCGGAACTCTCCAACTCTCTCAGTGCCCCCCTCCCATCCCCAATCACCACCACCACTTCTCTTCACCATATCACAGTCCCCAACGTGGGTGAAGGCCCCCTCTTCAACCACAGGCTACAGTGGCCAGAGGACCACAGAAGAAACAGAAACCAAGCAACAAAACACACCCCCAACAAAGAAAAACCCAGAAATTGGCACCTAGAAATATAATCACCCAACCCCAAATGCCTAGATGCAAGCCTAAGAACACAATCAAGAACAGCCAGGGCAATATGTCACCACCAGAGCTCAGCCATCCTACTACAGCGAACCCTGACTATTCCAATGCAACTAAAGCAAAAACAAAACAAAACAAAAATAAAGAAACCAAAATCTTAAAACCAACTTTATGAAATAATAGAGGTCTTTAAAGAAGAAGTGAGTAAATCCCTTAAAGAAATCAAGAAAAAAAGCCAGGAAGTGGTGGTGCACACCTTTAATCCTAGCACTTGGGAGGCAGAGGCAGGTGGATCTCTGTGAGTTCGAGGCCAGCCTGGTCTACAGAGTGAGTTCTAGGACAGCCGGGGCTACACAGAGAAACCCTATCTTGAAAAACAAACCAAGAAACAAACAGAAAAGAAAAAGAAATACAAACAGAAAAATGGAGGAAATGAATGACTCCCTTAAAGAAAGCCAAGAAAAAAAACCAAACATTTTAAAGCAGGATTTCAACAACAACAGAAATAACATAAAGCCTACAAAGAGAAAGCATGGAAACTGAACAACTCTCTATTGAAGGACCACTGGGTTAAGGCACAGCATACCCAAACTTATGGGACACTATGAAAGCAGTGCTGAGAAAAAAAGTTTATAGTACTAAGTGACTACATAAAGAATTTGGAGAAATCTCATACTAGCAAGTTAAGAGCATACCTGAAAGCTCTAGAACAAAAAGAAGCAAGCACATCCAAGAGGAGTAGACAGTAGGACATAAACCGAGGGCTGAAATCAATAAAATAGAAATAAAGAGAATAATACAATCAATGAAACAGAGTTGATTCTTTGAGAAAATCAACAAGATAGACAAACCCTTATACAAACTAACCAAAAGGCAGAGAGAGAATATCCAAACTAAAAAAATCAGAAACAAAAAGGGGGACATAACAACAGACACTGAAGAAATCCAAAGAATTAGGTCATACTTCAAAAAATCAAACTCCAAAAAATTGGAAAATCTAAAAGAAATGGACAGTTTCTTGATAGGTATCACTGACCAAAGCTAAATCAAGATCAGATAAACCATTTAAATAGACCTATAACCCCTAAGGAAACAGAAACAGTCATTAAAAGTCTCCCAATAACAACACAATAACAACAACAAAAAGCCCAGGGCCAGACAGTTTTAGTGTAGAATTCTAAAGATGAAATCTGAAGATTTACTTCAGACATCCAAAGAAGAGCTAATTACCAATGCTGCTGAAATTATTTCCAAAAAATAGAAGCAGAAGGAACATTGCCAAATTCATCTTATGAGTCCACAGTCACCCTTATACACAAATCATGCAAAGAGCCAACAAAGAAATTCAATTACAAACCAATTTCCCTCATGAACATTGATGCAAAAATGCTCAATAAAGTACTCACAAACCGAATCCAAGAACACATCAGGAAGATCATCAACTGTGACCAAATAAGTTTCAGCCCAGAGATGCAGGGATGGTTCAACATAAGAAAATCTGTCAAAATATTCTACCATATAAACAAACTTAAAGAAATAAAACATATGACATCTGGTTAGATGCTGAAAAAGCTTTTGACAACATCCAACACCCCTTCATTATAAAGGTCTTGGAGAGATCAGGGATACAAGGGACATACCTAAACATAATAAAGGCAATTTACAGCAAGCCTATAGTCAACATCAAATTAAATGGAGAGAAATTCAAAACAATTTCACTAAAATCAAGAACAAGACAAGTCTGTCCACTCTCTCCATATTTATTCAATATAGTACTTGAATTTCTAGCTAGAGCAATAAGACAACTAGAGATCAAGGGGATAGAAGCTGGAAAGGAAGAAGTCAGAGTACTGCTATTTACAGATGATATGATAGTATACATAAGTGACCCCAAAAATTCTACCAGGGAACTCTTACAGCTGATGAACACCTTCAGCAAAGTAGCTGGATACAAGATTAACTCAAAAACTATATACAAATGGTAAGTGGGCTGAGATAGAAATTAGGAAAACAATAGCCACAAATAACATAAAATATCTTAGGATAACTGTAACCAAGCAAGTGAAAGACCTGTACAGCAAGAACCTCAGGTCTTTGAAGAAAGAAATTGAAGAAGATATCAGAAGATGGAAAGATTGCCCTTGCTCATGGATCAGTAGGATTAACATAGTAAAAATGGCAATCTTACCAAAAGCAATCTACAGATTCAATGCAATCCCCATTAAAATTCCAACAAAATTTGTACAGACCTTGAAAGGACAATGCTCAACTTCATATGGAAAAACAAAAAACTCAGGGTAGCTAAAACAATCCTGAACAATAAAAGAACTCCCAGAGGTATCGCCATCCCTTAATTCAAGATGTACTACAGAGTTACAGTAATAAAATCTACATGGTATTGGCATAAAAACAGAAAGGTTAATTAATGGAATCGATTTGAAGATCCAGACATAAATCTACACACATATGGACACTTGAATTTTGATAAAGAAGCCAGAAATTCACAGTGGAAAAAAGTAAACATCTTCAAAAAAATTATGCTGGTCAACAGCCAAGCACCAGGCCAAGCTCCAGGAGTCTGACAGTTGAAGAGAAAAGAAGAGGGATTCTATGAGCAAGGGGCATCAAGATCATGTTAGGGAAATGTACAGAGACAACCAAACTAGTGGGATCTCATGAACTGTGCACCAATAGCTGTGGATCCTCCATGGGACTGGACTAGGCCTTCTGCATAGGCAAGACAGTTGTGTAGCTTGATTTGCTTAAGGGGTCCCCTGACAGTGGGATCAGGATCCATCCCTGGTGCATGTGTGGTCTTTTTGGAGCCCAGTGCCTATGGTGGGACACTTTACACAGCCTTGGTGCAAGGAGAGGGGCTTGGACCTGCCTCAGTTGAATGTACCAGGCTCTGCTGACTCCCCATGGGAGGCCTATGCCTTGAAGAAGGTGGGAGTAGGGGGTGACTTTTTCTTTCAGTTTGTTTATATGGTGTATTACATTGACAGACTTTTGTATGTTGAACCATCCTTGCATCCCTGGAATGAAGCCTACTTGGTCATGGTGGATAATTTTTTTTTGATGTGTTCTTGGGTTCGGTTTGCCAAAATTTTAATGAGTATTTTTGCATCAATGTTCATGAGGGAGATTTGTCTGTAATTCTCTATCTTTGTTGTATCTTTGTGTGGTTTGGGTATCAGGGTGACTGTAGCCTCATAAAAAGTTTGGTAATGTTCCTTCTGTTTCTATTGTGTAGAACAATTTGAAGAGTATTGGAATGAGCTCTTCTTCAAAAACCTGGTAGAATTCTGTGCTGAAACCATCTGGTCCTGGGCTTTTTTTGGTTGGGAGACTTTTAATGACTGTTTCTATTTCTTTAGGGGTTATTGGTCTATTTAAATAGTTTATCTGGTCTTGATTTAACTTTGGTATTGGCATCTATCCAGAAAATTGTTCATTTCTTTCAGATTTTCCAATTTTGTAGAGTACAGGTTTTTGAAGTATAACTTGATGTTCTCTGGATATCCTTGTTGTCTGTTGTTATGTCTCCCTTTTCATTTCTGATTTTGTTAATTTGGATGCTGTCTCTCTGCCTTTTGGTTAATTTGGATAGGGGTTTGTCCATCTTGTTGATATTTTCAAAGAACCAACTCACTCTTTGTTTCATTGAGTCTTGTATTGTTCTCTTTGTTTCTATTTCATTGATTTCAGCCCTCAATTTGATTATTTCCTGTCTTCTATTCCTCCTGGGTGAGTTTGCTTCTTTTTGTTCTAGAACTTTCAGGTGAGTTGTTAAGTCACTAGTGTGAGATTTCTCCATCTACTTTATGTGGGCATTTAGCGCTATGAATTTTCCTCTTAGCACTGCTTTCATAATGTCCCATAAATTTGGGTATGTTGTATTTTCATTTTCATTGAATTCTAGGAAATTTTTAAGTTCTTTCTTTATTTCTTCCTTGACCAATGGGCATTTGGGCATTATTCAGTTTCCATGAGATTGTAGGCTTTCTGTAATTTTTGTTGTTGTTTAAATCTAACTTTAAGTCATGGTGGTCTGATAAGATACAGGAGGTTATTCCAATTTTTTTTCACAGAACAAAATATGTGCATTACTTTTAGCATGTTAAAAACAATCACATCAAAAAGTATACAGATAAAAAAATGCAATAGATAACATAAGAAAATAGTGTGTGATATATATATGGCATATATATATATATATATATATATAATCTACATTATTTACCACTACGATATATACTTTCTAGAGAGGCATACATGTTGCCATCATAAACTAAATTGTACAGCTTGACTCCTTATAAGTCACAGTCATACTTTAAGAACTGAAATTAATATCCTCAACTACATTTCTCTATACATTTATTTCACACCTTCCACATGATCTAAATCAGGAGCTGGAATTTCAGTGTGGTGTTCACCTTTAATACACCGCACTTGTTTCCACACTTAATAACGTCATTACCACACTGATTAAATTACACTAGGATCATTATATACATGAAAAATAGTCACGTTTGATAGCTAAACAAATGTTACTTTCCTCTTAAGATGTATTCTTGTACCTCAAATGCTTAAATCCCCAACGTGGAGGGCGGGGGCCATCACTGTTGGACTTTCTACTTTCTGATATTCAGATACAAGAAGGTAACGATGTGGGAGCACCCACACAGACAAAGACACTCTCTCTTGGAAAACCCAGCATGTTGTCAGTGTCTTGGTAACAGTAGTGTATGATAGCATAGTTTAATTTTTTTTAAACAACGAACCTCAATTATTTTTCACTGATAAATTTTTCAAAAACTATGAGATATACTATGTAATTTTTTACAAAGATCAAAACTCCAGATGCTTAAAAATAATTAGGGTATTTTTCATACTTTTGACCAGGCTAATGTAATGGCCCAGTAAGTGTAGCAATATCCACTCACTACACTCCGAAATGACTGAGTGGCAGAAAAAGCCCATGTGAACGGGTCCCCTGGGGCCCTGTGAAGCCTGAAGCCTGCTCCCTGCCAGGTGCAAGGGACTGACTGCAGAAGGACTTGGAAGTCACAGACCTTGCAGCACTTTGAGCAGTGGATGGTTGCTTTTCAAGTTCATTTGAAAGCAGCATTAACCATAATGTTACTCCAATTTTTTTGTATCTATTGAGATTGGCTTTGTGACNGAGCATGTGGTCAATTTTAGAGAAAGTCCCATGCAGTGCTGAGAAGAAGGTATACTCTTTTGCTGGGCCCAAGATAGACTTATTTTTGTCCTAACTCTCCCTCTTAGGTCAGCTCTAAAAACTCTGGTTAGCAGATAGTTTTTAGAAGCGCTTTCCAGTACGACAGTTTTGCGATTAATCGGCGTGCCTTACGGCTATACTTTCCTGCGGTACGGCTTCCTAGGCATCTTGGGAGATTCCCATGAGAGAAGGACGATTCCTAGAGATCGGCCACAGCCGACCTGCTTGCGAGCAGAGCTTGCTAGAGGTCTGTTTGTCTTTGGGGATCATTCTCACATTTAAATGCCCACGGGTTTGTGTTTTGAATTTCTTTAGCCACATTTTGGTCTAAACATTTGATTCTGTCCTAGAGTACTACCTTAAGAAGAACTTAGAGTGGACCCTCACAGGCTGGGGGATAAGAACCCTGGAAGTCCTGACATGCGCCCATTATGTCTACTCCTGTGAGCATGATCTGGGAGAAATACCCAGAGAAGTGCAAGTTCCTGAGAATACTTGTCTCCTGCTCCTGCCCCTTTCAGCAAAAGTCAGAAGGTCTTTATGTAATGTCGTTGCTTCTAAGAAACCCTCGTGGCAACAGTGAACCAGTAGGACAGGTCGGTTACAAGAGTCATAAGGCATAAGCAAGTGTGTTTGGAGTCTCAAGTACATCCAAAGGTCTGGAGTCTGGTTACGTCTTCTAGTGGAGTAGACACATTTTGGTCGTGTTTGTTTGCTTGCTTTCAGATCTCTGAAGGCAGTTTGGATTTTGACTGTTTAGCTTGTTTTGTTTTACATGTTTTGTTCGCTTTGGGAACTTTCAAAGCGTAAGAAAAAATGAGGCAGAGAAGTAGACAGACTAGATATGAACAGGCTGAGAATTCTTTATTATAAAGGGAAGGGGCCTCAAACTATTGGGGGGGATGAAGGGTGAGTACATTTGGAGGAGCTGGGGGAAAGGTATAGCTACACATATGTAGGTAGCTATCAAGAAGTTACAGCTATTTGTGGGTGTGTGGTTTAACCGGGAGCAGTGTGAGTTGTTTTTGATGCCCGGGCATATTGTCTCTTCAGGTGGAATGGGATGGTCAGGCAAGCTTGGGCTAAACAGTTCTTTATGGGTAGAAGCTCTTATTGTGTTTGTTGTTCTAGAGGATACAGTTTTTATTTCATTTATTTTATGTTGGGGGCAGGGGTCAGAGTGCACGTGTTCAGGTGTCATGCATGGAGCTCTGAGGATAACTTGAGAGAGTTGATTCTCCCCTTCCATTAACTGGGTTCTGCGAGGTGAACTGAGGTTTTCAATCTTGGTGGTAATCACTATTATTTGCTGACCCATCTCAACGTACCTACAATATGTATTATGGCCTGTCAAAAATACCTATCTCATATTTCCTTAGGAGAGGGAAATAGACTAGATATTTATGGATGGATGGGTGTTTGGAATGGGAGGATCAAGTGGGGAGAGGAAGGGAGATAAGGATGAGGGAGGAAATACAGGAGAGACAGCTAAAATCAAGGGCCATTTGAGGAATTGTAGGGAAGCCTAATACAGTAGAAACTTCCTAAAAAATGTGTGTGTATGTATATATGTGTATATATATGCATAAATATATGCATATATATGTAACAGATGGGAACATACCCTGTGGTGGTTTGAATGAGAATAGCCCCATGGGCTCATTGATTGGTTGCTAGGGGGTGGCACTTTTTGAAAAGACTAGAAAGTGTCGCCTTGTTGGAGGAAGGGAGGAAGGGAGTCATTGGCCTTTGAGGTTTCAATATAT
>LZPO01017486.1:131538-143407 GCA_001675575.1 Neotoma lepida | reverse complement strand
GAGGTGCCTTGTCCATGAGAAACAGATTATGTAACAATGGAAGAAGATACTTGTACTACAGTGTGAAATCATGAAACAGTAAGTTAAAATCATGTGATTTCTCCAATACATGTGCCATTCAGAGTAGGGCATTGTGTAGCTTTCAGATACAAGGCCTAGTGTCAAGGTCAGATACAGAATAGGATGCCCAAGGAAGTAGCAAACTGAATCTAGATGAGAATCGAGTCACTGGTGTGATTCACTGTTCTCTGGGCCCTGTCAGCCTATTCTTTTGGTTTTTAGGCCTGCATTCAGAAGACAATGAAGTCTCATGAGAAAGCTCTGGAGAGAGAATGCTGCTGGCTGAGGAACGGGGCAAATGGAAGACCTGGCCATAAGGCTGTTAAGTTCTTTAAAAGAGTAAGGCACGTGATTGAGGTGAGTACCTTAAAGCTCACTTGCCTTTGTTTTGTTTTTTTTTCCTGTGGTGCCAGAATTCCAGTGCTGGCCCTTGTTCAGGACATCTGCCATTACTATCAAACAGAAACCAAAAGCTAAACTCTTAAGTGTGGAAGCAAAAAGACAAGGTAGCCAGTTATTGGAGTCTGGGACTTACCAATGGCAGTTTTTTTTTCTTTTTGTTTTTTTTCAAATTGGAAAGGTGGGAACACAGAGCCTGCTCACAAAACCCCTTGGCTTTTTTTTTATCAGGTAACACTGCCATTGTTTAGAGATAGTTGCATAAATTCCTTGTGCCTAGTCTTCTTGTAACTTGTTCAGTAGATATCCCTGGAAGACGGAGTGGGAGGAGTAGATATGGAGGAGAGGGATGTGGGGGAAGGGACTGGAAAAATTGGAGGAAGGGGAAACTGCAGTTGGGATGTAATGTATGAGATAATAATAACAGTATTATTATATAGTTATAATAATATTATTATTTCCTTGGCCAAGAGTTTTTCTTCCTGTTACCCCTAGCACCTTATGGGAAGGAAGGATTTGGATGGGGTCTAATGGGCCCAGAACCAAGCCTGGCCTCCCAACTCTGTCATCAGAGGAGTCAAGTCCTATCGCAGTTTCTTGACATTAAGCCTAGTGACCTAGGGGCCACACCAAGTGCACAGGTCACCTGACTTCAGGAGCAGGAATTGAAAGGATAGTGGTAATGACACTAACCTTCCTGGAGTATCTAGCTACTAGCAGCTGTCAAAGGAAAGGAGAGCTGAAAGCAGGGAGGGCGACTGGAGAGGCGTTAAGAACGCTCTTTCAGAGGACCTAAACCTGAGCTCAGTTCTCGGCACCCATCTACAGCAACTCACAACTGCCTGTAACCCCAGCTCCAGAGGATCCAATGCCCTCTTCTGCCTTCTGTGTGCAGTTGCAGCCACCTGCACATACCACGTACATACACGTACATATCAAAACAACCCCAATACACACGCATAACCCAAATAAAACCAAAGCAATGAATTGAATTTTTAAAAAAAAAATCTCCTATGGAAAGGTAAGGAAGAAGCTCTTTGCCCTCTCTCCTTGTGGCTGTTCGTCTGCTCTAGTTCTATATTCTCAACAAACTGCTTCATTTGAGGGTTGTTATTTCCAGTGCTGGCAAATATACTAAATTTCTTTTGCAGCAGCCCCGTGCATTGCACTCAGAAGATAGGAGTGGATTAAAGTGCTTAGCATAGTGTCAATCAAACCAAAGCCCTGTATTCTGTGTTCCAAGGGACTGGAACAGGAAAAGGGGCCCCAGAGCATCTGCACTAGTGTTTAACTGGGTTCCTCTGAACTTGTTCACCATGGGTCCCGCCGTACAATGTCCTGTGCCACTATGTCCTTGCAACAGCCCGTCCACTCTAGGTACGTCACTCTCTAGGTCTGAAACAAGAAAGCACAATAGTCCATGTCTCTTGTAGGGCCTTAGGAGAAATCAAGAAAGCCCATGGAAGACGCTCCAGTCCTTCCTCTGTTATTGCTAGGAATCATGGGAAAGAAGCTCAATGGAATTTGGAAGTTCTTTCCTCATGATGGCAGTAGTGTTCTAGAAATGTGTACATTGTGAGCACTTGTCAATAGCCTTTCATATCTGGCCAGGGGAAGGGGGATACCACCCAGATACAAAGGCACCAGGGAATAGGGCTGCTTTGAGTTTTGTCTAATAACTATGAGTTGAACAGTATTTCATTTTTAGCCCCCACCCTCATCCCTGGATGGAACCAAGGCCTAAATTCATCATAAGTCAGGTCTTGTCTTCCTGGAAGTGAAATTTATAAGAGACTTTGTATTCGAGTATGACTCTCCACTCTTTTAGCCTGTCCATTTGTTTTCCATAGTAGTTAACTTCATTCGTAGGACACATTTGGTGAAAACTGGAAAGGAAGCAGTTGCTTGAAGCCTGAAGCTCACCATGTAATCCAAAGACCCTCTTTTTCTTAATTCACATTTTATTTTTAAAATTTTAAATTGTACTTATCAGGATGGTATGAGGATGATGTGGGTGTGTTTGTGCACACAGCATGGCATTTGTGCAGTCAGAGGACTATTTTCCAGAGGTAGTTCTCCCCTTCCACCTTTGTGGAACTCAGATGGTTCAGGCTTGCATGGCAAGTGCTTTAACAGCTATACCATCTTGTCTGGCCCAGTGTAAACTTTCCAATTAGTATAGAGAGTATTATATTCCATTATGGCCTTTTCAATTTTTTATTGGCTCCTCTCCATCCTTTTGAATGCCCCTCCCCCTCCAATAGCCTCCTTCAGTTCTCATGCCAGCTCAAGAATTGGGATTATGAACATCTGCCATCAAGCTAGACTGATTTTGTTTCCCTTGCCTGCCTCCAACTCTCATTTCAACATCCCAGGTGCTGGGATTAGAGGCCTCTGCTTCCATGTGGTTTCTGATCTGGCACCTCCTCCATAACAAGCAGGATTCCCCTCTCCTACATTGTATTAAACTGTTTGGAGAAAAGAGCGACACAGCTGTCAGAATTTCTATCACAGGTTACTCAAAGTTTGTCTCATTTGTTCATCATTTAACATGAGAACATTCTCAAATGGTGTGAAAAATTCTTCACCATTTCCTGCAATATTATAGGCTCTATGTATTTACTTGTGTATGTTTTATCTCTTTGGTATGGTACTTAATACATTTTCAATAGTACATCAAAAAATAGTGTTGGTTTAGGGTACAGAACATGTCAGTGTCTTAGAGTTTGTATTGCTGTGATGAAACACTATGACCAAAAGCAAGATGGGGGAAAAAGGGTTTATTTTATTTGGCTTACACTTCCATATCTTACTCCGTCCGTAAAAGATGTCAGGGCAGGAACCTGGAGACAGGAGCTGATGCAGAGGCCATGGAGGGATGCTGCTTACTTGCTTGCTCTTCATGACCTGCTCAGTCTGTTGTCTTATAGAACCAAGGATCACCAGCTCAGAGGTGCCACCACACACAGTGGGCTAAGCACTTGTCTATCAGTTATTAAGAAAATGCCTTACAGACTTGCCTATTACCTGAGATATTTTCTCAATTTTGGTTCACTCCTCTCAGATGACTTTAGCTTGTGTCAAGTTGACATAAAACTACCCAGGAGAGTCAGTGCACTAATCATAAAGAAAAGCAGCACCAAAAACCCTTGCAAAGGAACTCATAATGGGGACTGAATATGCTTGCTGATCTTGAACAAGACACAGGTTCCCGGCACCCATGTCAGGCAGCTCACAGACCCCTTTAACTCAAGGGGTACCAATACGCTCTTCTATCCTGTGTGGACATGCACACAAACATAAATAAAATGAGTTATTTAAAAAAATTGATCACTTTTTGGATTGTTCCTGTGGGTGTCTTTCTGTTATGGGAAACTTGGGGAGCTCCACCTAGATTATCACATGCTACCAGGGACCTTGGGTCTCCTATTCATGTTCTTAGTCTCATTAATAAAATTAAGAAATGACTTAGAGGGACAATTGACTTAAGAACAATTTTATCATTTTGAAAGAAATTTCCCAGGATGGTCAAGGAATAAATCTCTCAGCTGCGCAGAGAAGGACAATGAAAAAGAGAAGAGAGAAAACCATGCTATGCTGTTTATCAGGAAGCATATGGTGGACAAATAGCCATGTAGAAGGGAGGGTGAGAGAATAAAAAGTGAGAGTTGTCTTTCTGAGTCAAGCAGACCTTGACAGAGCTGCGTGGCATAGGTGTGGGTCTGAAAGCTACTACATCAAGGGTGGGCTTCCTAGGAAGGAAAAGCACACTATCTCAGTTAAGGGACAAGCATTCCTCTCCTCCTTATCAGGGGTTTTGATGAATCAGCCTTCCTGAGTGCTGCTCTCTATCAGGCAACTGGCAGGCCCAGCTAGACCAATGCTCATACATTGAGTAATGTAACATCATTCATTCTGAAGAGGTAATCCTAATATTTAGGAGATGGACTGAAATTGGGAAGTTGATACAACCCATGTTTGCCATGAAATCCAATTCTAAAGCTGTTCACCACAACAGAGACTGTCTTATCTCATATATCCTCCAGGCAAAGATGCTCCTGCAGGAGGAGATAACAGAACATTTCTGCCTGGGGAACCAGACATTCCTGGAACTGTTCCTTTCAGCATCCTTGCCCCTAAATTACCTACCCAACTCCTATCTCCTGGTCTCACCATTCCCTTTCTAAGAGATAACTCTAGTTGAAGGTTAAAGAATTTTGACATCATTTTGGGAGCTTTGTTTGTGGTGGTTGGGCATCCAACCACCAATGAATTCATTTGTATAGTAGCCAGGTATAGTGTGGAAGTCCACCACTGGAGATGGGAGACAAGAATTAAAGGCAAAAAGGAGTTGGAGGTAGGTATGGAGAGATGACTTAGTGGTTAACACTGGCTGCTCTTCCAGGGCATTTGATTCCTAGCACCCACATGGGAGTTCACAACTGTCTGTAACTCCAGTCTCTCAGGGGATCTGACACCCTCTTCTGGCTTTTGCAGAAGACAAAAGACATACAGACAAAACACCCATACACATAAAAATATAAATAAATAAATTTAACTTTAAAAAAGGAGTCAGAGAGACGGGAAATTGCAGATCTCCAAGCAGAGATTCTCTTCAACCAGAAGCAGGCATGAATTTCTATAACAGCTCAGCATTACAAGCCCCAGGCAAAGCACCAGAAGCCAGAACAAAAAAAGCTTGTCTAAAAATAAAAATATTCAAATCAAAGTCCATTATAAACCCTCCATAGGCTCACAAGAACATCCATCCTTTGGGCTCCTCAGGTCCTTCCCCCAACTCCCATTCTCCAAGGCTTGACTTGAGAGTGATGAACCCAGGATCTACTTTCAGGTACTTTGATAGCTGTTGGAATGGCTAAAATCCTAGTGTGAGGTCCCCCTCAGCTGGCTCCTAGAGCAAAAGATATTTTACTAGTGTATGATTTTTAGGTTAGAACAGTGGGTCTGTCTCTCTCAACTGTAGGCTCCCATGGAGGTGCTGCAGTGTTGAAATTGACCTAAAGTTTGAAGTCCTATGTCCACGCAGCATTTTCCTTATCAAGAAAAAAAAAATTAGAAAGGGTTTTCTAAAAAACACCTCACATAGACCTAAGTAATGTCTGGTGAGTATGATCCATATATATCCCATACACACACACACACACATATATTTATATTTATAATTTTTAAATTTATATGTATATATAATTTTTAACCTTTGATTATACTTTCCTACTGGTTTAAGAACATGCAGGTGGCTCTATTTTTTTACTTTCTTTTTACTGTCAAAGCCAACTGAGTGTTTGGTCCTCAGGGGTCATTTGTGCTTGGGAGGAGGACCCTGATTCTTTTAGCTTCTTTGTCCTTTTTCTTTCTTTTATTAGTACCATGTGTTGCACATGAGTCACAAGGCATCGTTGACAACATTCTTTTGGAGCAGCGAGGGCATTTTCTTTGTATCAACTCTTCTGTTCATAGAATGTACAAATGCTATTGTCCCGTGGTTCAAGTCCACCCTGTGTGGTCTCCATAGCTTCTCTGATCAGGAAGACAGGTGACTTGCCAGAGTTGTAGGACCTTTGAAGGCAAGGCCCAAAAATACAGTCCCCTTTAATCCCTCTATTCACATTAGTATAGGCTTCTAAGTATGGTTATTAAAAACTTAGGTCACTTACACCAATCTGGTATCTTTTAACTTTTGTATAACATTTAGATAAAGTTTGCCAAAAGTCAAACACTTTTTAATAAGTCTTGAGTTGACAATTTTGATTGTTTAGGTCAGTCCTTGTGAAGGTTACCAAAACCATATCTTTAACTTAAGAGATTGCTATTGATCTAAATAGGACATGGGACATTAGAAATTTTAATCTTACATATATCATCACTATCCCTCATCTTTCCCATACTTTATATAGCCTACTCAGACCTTTTGTGATTTCTTCAAGCTTTCCACTGTCTTTTATCTTTTCCATTTTGGAAACATCCAATGATCTTAACTAAGGACAAAGTTTCCATATCCTTTTAATATTTCATCTTATTAAATGATAGTTGAATCCAAGCTGTATTCATTGCATAATGTAATAAGTTAAAATTACCTGTATACATACTGTTGACAATGAGGCTTTGTAAATTCCCATGCAAACCTCATAGAAAACACAAGACAAAGGTCTCTTTATATTCTGTATGGTCCAGAGGATGATCTACCATACCTGTGCCTTTGGTTTTCTCTGAGTATGGGTACCATACAGGTAGATAGCAAACCATCATCAAATCAATGTTTACAACATCCTTCAGCAATCAGCTGAAGAAGGCCTGTTAAAACTGTGATGCTGGTGTAACTGACTGAGGATTTCCAGATGACGTCCTCTATGTGGATGAGTATCCTATTACCTGTGTTCATTACAGACATCTTCCTGTTAGAGAATAATAGAAATCTCTGTTGGAAATAAATTCACTCTGAGCTGTTCCTAAGGGCACAATGCCTTTACTCTTGGGCTGTTTTGTTGCTCTCCTCTTCCCTGAACCCAGTGTCTAGACTGACCCAGGATAGGTTTAGGAGCATACTTTCAGACAAACATGCTTGGGTCTCAAGTAGGAAGGCCAAGTCCCACCTCCAGATCCAGCTTCTCAGTGAGCTTAAACAGCGCATGATAATACAACAATACAGTGTATACAGAAAAGATGTTTGTTCCCCTGTAAAATGCTTGCTTTTTTCCAAGTATCAGAGAAAGAATGCAATGGTGTATGATGGACAAAAGGAGTCCATTGATGACAGACTGAACCCAAAGCACCTGTCCTCATAACTGGTATAGATTTGTCTGATGAGTCTTAACCATCTGTTGAGTCATGCTTTGGGAATGGGGATTGACAAGAGACAGAAAATATTTTTCCCTTTAGAATGATAGAGAATACTTGGTTCTGAAGGGTCACTCTCTGGTATCTTTAAAACTTATATAGGGGTATGAAAGCCCACCCCATGATCAAGGAAGGATTACACCAATGCAAGTATTTGTCTCTGGCCTCATCTAAAGTGAGATCCTCCCTGGAATACTCTCAGGTGAACAACCAATTGAAAGTCTGTCCCCACAATCAGTGTGCCTGCAACTGGAGGCACACAACCTGAAAACATCGGGACTCCTATGCCTTCTCCTTAATGTCCTAAGAGAGGCATGGATGCCAGTTATACCTTGGTGTAGAAAAATGAATGTACAGAACTCAGAGAGGGGCCTTGGTTCCTCTCATTTTGTGGATGACAAAAACTCATAGAAAGACAAATTCAGGCTCACATGGGTACCTCTTTCCAGCTCTACACCCTTGAAGCATGAGTTAGCAGACTCTTAACTAATGTCTGTGCTAAGCCAGATGACTGTTACTGCAACGGTGTAGAAACAGCAAGCACGGATCAGTTCTAGAAGTCATACAGCAGGAGGTGTGTTTGGGACAGTCTCAGGTGCACCCAATTGTCTGGAGAGTTGAGCAAGAACTGCGCTTCTTTTGATGCAGATGTGTGGGAAAGCTCCTTATAGGTAAACAGGGTTTGACAGGAGAGGCTGAAAGAAGAATATTGGTATCAAACAGTAATAAAAAGGAACATTTGGATTTGTGAGGTTTTTGCTAGAGATGTCTTAACACACTGGCAAACTACCCGAAGCCTTAGGCTGAGGCAGTGCTCCTCAGAGATACACAGCTAATCTTGTCTCTCAAAACAGAAAACAAAGCTGCTCGCTGGGCTTTAAGCATTTTCCCCCATTTCCACCTTTGTTCACCAAATCAATCCTATGGTGGAGACAAAATGATACTCAAACAAACTAGTTGATTGATAACACCAACTAAAGTAAATTACACCAACAAGGCCAAAGTGAACTGTAACTATATGTCCAAGCTTCCTTTTCTTGGTCAAGTTTTTTCAGACAGGAAGGGAGGGTCTAGATCTATACTGATACATGAGGGAATGCTTTTAAAACACTAAGTTCTTTCCTGTGGAGCTTACCCAAAAGGCAAGGACTGGTCTTTAAGGTCTTGGAAGATGATTAGGCTCCAAGCTGGGCCAACATGTCATTTCAAAAGGAGTTAGGAGAGGCCTAGACACTAGTGATGCTTCAGTCTAGACTGTGAAGGAGGAGGAACCTGGAAAGATGAGCCTTGGACAAAAATACTGATACAGGAAGGCATTAGGACCACCAACTGGAATCCTCAAGTTTGGAAAGACCAAAGAGCCCCTCCTAGAGATAAATGCATGTTCTTGGTGCGGGGAGGTCTTTGTCTACTGCTAAGTTCCCTTAAAGGAACATGCAAGCTTTTTCGTGACATCACTGTGCTTTTGGAGTTTGGTGTTCCTTGTGGCTGCTTCTGTCCTGGTAAATCAGCTAGTCATTCCCAATGGAAATTTAATGGTCATGATGAGCTTTCTAAGACAATTAATTTTAATTGAGACTCCAGGCTTAGGGCTGGAGGAATTCCTCAGTTTTATGTACTGCTCCTGTTGGGGGCCTGAGTTGATTCTTAACAACCAAGAGGGTTTGCAGGTACTTATCCTGACACAGACATGTACACATAATTAAAAATAATAAAAACTAATAAATACAATAAATATTGTTTTAATCTTATAAAGAAAACTGAAGCTCTCTGCCCCTCCATTTCGGCTTCTTGTACCTCAGGGCAACTATGCACTTGGTTCTGGTCCCTTTGTCACTAGGTTACGCATCAAGACTACACTAGTGCATGGCTCCAAGGTACCCACAGAGGAAAATATTGTAATGGTTAGTGGAATCTGGGACCCTTCAACCTCCCACAGGCCCAGCTTTCCTAGGGACTTCTAGGGACTTACATGGAAGAAATTATGTATCTCTGGGGGTTTGTGAAACTTGTCCGCAAGATGGCAGTATTGGTCCATAAGCATCAAGGCGTTGACTCTACCCCCGCCCTTCCGATCAGAAAAAAATCTTCCAAAGGCGAACCTTTTTTCCTCAATCTGAACCTTTTTTCCTCAATCTGAAAAACAGTGAGTTTATCTAAGAACTTACCCTTTGGTTTCCATTTGCTATCAATAGCAGATACATTAGGAAAGGCTGGAATTTTATCCCAGCACCAAAACTATAGAGAAACAAAGGAAAAAAGTGGGACCTGATGCACCCACTGTCATCTATGATCAGATAGATGTCTTTTTGAAGAAGTCTGTGTCCACATGGCCAAGTCTTCTGGTTTCTGCCCCTCTTTACCCACAGCCTTCTACATGGTATCAAATTTTCTGGTGGTTCTGGAGGCAAACCTAGGGGATCCAGACCTAGGAAAGAAGAGAAAATGCCTAAACATCAGGATTAGAGAATAATCATGGTTCTCATCCAAAGATTCCTTTCCAAGTAGACTCCATATTCTGACCTAGGCACTAGTCCTTTTGTGCCCAGGGATCAGGCTGACTTTACCTTTTTTTTTTTTTACATTGCATTTGACCTCTAAAAAGTTCTAATTTCTGGGCAGTTTTTGACACTTAAATAATGGCAAGGTCTAGACTGTAGAAAATAAAACATTCATATGTTGATGTAAAAAAACCACAGCTCTCATCATAAAGGGAATAAGAGATAGTTTATTGTGGAGCCATTCTGAGTGATCTTGGCCCAGGAACACAGATGTAGGTTACCCCAAATTCCATGTTCCATCATGGAAGCAGTGTCACAGGGTTTTATAGTTTTACAGAACAAAGAAAGTCATAAATCCAGACAACTTTAAAATAGGTTGGTGGATACATCAGAAGTAGGTTCAAGATGGTGAGAGCTGGACTACAAAGTATGACTATTCCAAATAGAAAAGGTGAACTGTATCTTCAAAAAAACATTAAAAATGAACAAATGTTTAATGCTGGCATCTCAAATTCAGTCATCCATGTAGCCCAGAAATACATTCAAACAAACTATCTTCGACACTGACAGACATCATAAAGCCATAGCTTTACCCTAACTCTTTGGCATCACCTTAACTGTGGACATATTAACATATTTGGAAGATAGGGGCTTCTGTATTTTACTTGAGAAGATGATAATGGAAACGGTATGGGACTTGCCACTGTTTCTTATATGAAAATCAATACTGTACCAATTACTTATCTTCAAATTCCAAGTGAAGTTTAGGATTAGCTATTCTATTTCTGTACAAAATGTTCATTGGGATTTTAGGGATCACACCGAATCTACTCTCTCTGTCTCCCTCTTATGTTTGTTGTCATAGAAGGAAGCATACTTCTTTGCTCTTGTGTTTTGGGTCCTCCAAGCCTTCACACAATGAAACACCTTAGGCCTTTCCTAACCACAAGTGTGCCACCAGGAAGTGGCATGTCCTTGCTGGTGTTATACTGTTGGAATCTAGATTCCCCCAGGTATTGTACAATTGTAGTACACTGATGGTACATGAAGTTCTGCTAACTGTATGGGGCAAGAGCAATAAACTCAACCCCCCCCCCACAGACACCCTTCCTATGCCACCATTCCCCTACCCCACAAGACTGCCTTAAGTTCTTTGGCACCTAGTCTCACTCTCTAATCCGGGAGCCATCTCGACTGTGGAGAGGTAGCATTTGTCCGAGTTGTTTCCTGTTGTCAAGTACAAACTGGTCAGTATTCCAAGCTGCTGGTGGACCACTCCAGGTCCCTTGATCTTCAGGTTCTTTAAGGAGTTACACCAGCTTCCAGGAGATACCCGATTTCTGGTGTCTTGGAAGACAATGAGCTTCCATTTGGAGGCCAGTCCTCTTCCTTGCTGGGGCTTATGGGAAAGAAACTGTGATGGTGTCCTATCTGCTAAAACTAATTCCTCTTGGGGGCAGTAGTGCTCTAGCTAAGCTAAGCAGCCCCATCCTCTTCTCCCGCCCTTTTGGTCTGAAAAAAATAAGAACAAAGAGAAATGCCTGGCATCCATTTTGTCCACAGTTAGGGAACTAGCTTACAAGGCAGCCATTTTACTTTGGTTTTTCCCAATTCAAGCGAAAGATCAAAAACCACCCCTCATCAGAACCCTCATCTTTTGCCTCGATAAATTTCCACTGGACACTCAGGCGTGATTTACTCGGTGATATTTATCCAGTAAGTGAAGGAAAAAGGAGAAGGAAAGCGCTTGAGCTCTGGGGCCATCTCCAGAAAATCACAAATCCAAGTGCTTTTTACTAGTTCCTTTATTTATGTAAGTAAGTACAGTGTCTTCCAGTTGTGCTGTGCCTACCCCCACCTTTGGCCCATTTGTGGTACTGAGCTTTGAATATTTAACCTAGACCCTTGATTAATTTAGAGAAACAGTCTTACCATTCAAGTCTTACCACTGAGTTACATCACCAACCCTTGATTTATGTATATATTGACTCCCTTTTTGATACTGAGGATTGAGCTCAGTGCCTCTAACAAAGCAATAAGTACTCTACCACAGA
>LZPO01017486.1:116451-131453 GCA_001675575.1 Neotoma lepida | reverse complement strand
TTTCCTTTACCTACTGGACAAATACCACCAAGTAAATCATGCCTGAATGCACAATGTCCAGTGAGAATTTATCTAGGCAAAAGAGGATTCTGATGAATGCATATATATTAGAAACATTTATTTAATTACACATATAAATGGTACAATAGATATCAGTGTAAAATGTGAAGTAGCAATATCTAATGTCATAGTAATAAGAGCTGATAAATAGTCCTACAAAGGCAAAAGCAATCTAGCCAATGTTACTATAAGATACAGACTGATGTGTTAAATACTGGTATTTGTTTGCAAGTTGCATGATGTCCTGAGAGGGATATTCCAAAGCCAAAGATGTAATAATGTCTCTAGCTACTCAGTTGGTAAGAACATTGGTGAATGAAAATAAGAGGAGGAGGAGGAGGAGGAAGAAGAAGAAGAAGACGACGACTACGACAACGACATGACTGCTCTTAGGTATGTTGGAGGAGGTTTATTGTAGATAAGAGGGAGAGCATAGCCAGAGTCATCTGGAAGGGTTCAGACTGAATGAACATGACCTGCAAACTGACCAGGGCCATGTGAGGAAGGGGGAAGGGAAGAGCCAGAAGCCAAGAGGACAGGAGACCAAGAAGGCCTATGTAACCAAATGTCTGGGTTATATAGGAAAGAGCAGCTGGGGAAAGGGCAACCACCCCAGCGCCGAGATAACACGTTTATACCACTATGCTCAGCTGTGTCGACATAAAGTCCACAACTCCCATCTTAAAGGGAACAACAGACTGTTTATTCTGGAGGAGATACTTTATTTTGGAGCCGTTTTGAGTGACAATGGCCTGGGAACATAGATTGAGTTTACTCCAAATTCTGCATTCCAACATGGAAGCAGTTTCATAGGATTTTTATACTTTTACAGAACAAAAATCATAAAACAAGGCACGTATGAAATACATTGGTGGGTATACCAGAGAGATGGGTACAACATGATGGGGATAGCATCTTGAGCCTATAAGTTAATAGCTTCTAAGAGGTTTTATAGTTCATAGCTATACTTTGCAAAGCTTTGAGGAGACAGGGTTTACATGATGTGAACAAGAATGTGTCTATGAAAGCTGATTGACTGATAAGAACTGCATTGATGAGCCCAGGGATGGCACCCTCCCCCATTGCTAACTAATTGAGAAAATGCCTTACAGCTGGATCTCATTGAGGCATTACCTCAACTGAGGCTCCTTCCTCTTATTACTCTAACTTGTGTCAAGTTGACACACAAAACCAGCCAGTACACAATCCTTTTGGAATGTATTAACAAAACTCCTGTTTTCCTCCAACCAAAGGGCTAAGAAAGCTGTCAAATAGCATCTGAATCCCATTGCCGAGTTTTCTCCTTCCTGATGGACTCACCAAATATATTTAGACAGTGTCATGATTTGTGACTTTCTTTGTACTCTTGCTATAAACAGTTCATTAAATTGCAATCTCACTGGAACATGGAAGTTGGGGTAACCTCTATCTGTGTTTCTAGGCCATGGTCACTCATATTTAGCTCCAGAACAAAGTATCTTTTTTTTAATCCCTTTGAGTTTTATTTTTGTGTAGACAGTGAATATGAAGACTCCTAAACCTTGTTTGTCAACATTTCAGACCTCTACCACAAGTAAAGGTAAAATTTAATATACCATAAAACATTGTTTTAGAAGAGTGGACAGACACTCAGTGGTTCTGCCTGAAGTTTTAGAAATGCTTCTATATGGATGGATGTCTTTCTAAATGGCTTTATGAGAGAATGACATTCCAGTCAGAAGTTCATAGTATTTAGAAAATAAAAATGTGGCAGGTTAGTAGATCACAAACTAACTTGCATTAAATAACATCACCCCCAAATCCATTAATTATTTGCTAGAGAAGATGTTTCCCAGGTTTCAAGCACTTCCTTCTTTCTGCCTTCATCCAAGTTACCCCATTAAGTAGATCTGATGGCACAACAGCCAGTTACTTATTTACAAATTATCATTGTGAAGTCCAAAGGAAATTGCTGATGGAGTGTAGTTATAGACTCTACTTGGCTAGAAATGGTAAAACAAAAACAAAATGGCTGCCTTTTAAGCTGGTTCCAAGTCCAGATAAAATGGAAGGCAGGTTTACTTCCTGGCTTCTTTATTCATGAAGGGTGATTTTTTTCAGACTGGATGGGCGGGAGAGGAGGGTGACATAATGGCTCCTCTTAGGTCATGACTGCCCCCATGAGGACATAGTTTCAACAGACAAGGTGCTTCCCGTGAATCCTAGCAGTGTGGCAGTGTGGCCCTTAGAGCTCTGGAAGAGGATTGGGCCTTTTTCTCCTAAGGCCTGAAGAGAGCAGTGAACCCTAATCCTCCGTTGGTGTAGAAACCAGAGGGTGAGGTGAACTAGTGGCAGCAGCAAGAATAGGCAACTACACCAACCCAGGAAGCACACCTTATAGAACAGAACCTCAGTTCAACCCAGCTAGGACAAGCCTAGAGAAAAACTTCAAATGACTGCTCAAGGAGACATTGTCTCATGTCACTGTACATTGGCAAGTTTTCACTTAGTGTCACTGTGCTATTTGGTGGCTCTGAGGCTCTTACGTTCTTAGAGTATAATGGGTCGGACGTTTCAAAATGAGTTTAAGACAATGGGTGTTTGCTGTGACTAAAAAAAAAAACAACTTTTAGTATAAATGTATGTGTGTGAGTGCAGTGCACTTGCCAAGGTCAGTGGACACTTTGTAGAACTTGGTTATCTCCATTAAAGAGTTCCAATAGATGGAACATAAATTCTTAGGCTTGCATGCAAACACTTTTACTTACTGGACCACTGTGGTGATATATTGTGTACCCTAATAAAATTTGACTGAAGATCAGAGAACAGAACAAGCCACTAGGTTAAACATAGAGGCCAGACAGTGGTGGCACACACCTTTAATCCTAGTAATAGGGAGGCAGTGATCTGTCTGGATCTCTGTGAGTTCAAAGCCACCCTGGATTACATGATACTGACTCAGTCTAGGAGAGAAACAGAGCCAGGCAGTGGTGGCACACACTTTATATCCCAGCATTTGGGAAGCACACACGCCATTAATCCCAGCACTAGGAAGGAAGTGATGACTGGGGGAAGAAAGGTATATAAGGCCTTAGGAGACAGGAACTAAAGCATTTTCAGCTGAGGAAGCTCATTCAGCTAGAAGCCTATTGGCTTCTCTGATGACTAGGGATGTTGAGCATTTCCTTAAATGTCTCTCAGCCATGTTGATAGACCCCCAAAACAGGGTACTACCTTCTCGGGAAGAGGGGCCCCAAAATCCCAGACTCCAGTCCAGTTGATGCAATCTGCAAGAGGTTTATTACAGGGCAAAAAAAGACAAACGGTTGTACAATCGGGCCTTCTTGACTCTCCCGAGCAAGAGAAGCCCCGAACTGAAATCACACACAGTTTTTAAAGGCAAAAATCACAGAATTACAGTTTTCATACAGATCTATCTTTGATTGGTTCGTGTCTAGGGACTTTCCACAAAGTTTGGCTTAATTATAGGGTGGGTGCTCATCGCCGTGGAGACCAGGATTGGGACATTCCAGAGCCAAATAATCNTTATCACCTGAATGTCTTGTGACATCCTGTGACATCCTGTGGTCAAGCAATCGAGGTTCTGCCGGAGAACTTTGGGGGGGTTTCTACAAGGTCACAGTGACTTTCCCCGGAACTCCTGTAATTGTCCTAGCTACAATTGAGCAATTATCTCTTTNCCAGAAACCTCCGGTTGTGGAGGAGCAGCGGCTGGACAGCGTGTCTTAACAGAAATCTTGACCTCCATTAAACAGTAATTTAGCAATTCTGCTCTGGCTTTAGCTTCTCGATCCTAAGGGAGAGAGTGTCAGGCCTAAAGAGTATGGGGGTTTCAGGCCTTAGGAAAGTTGGGGTCTTTCATTGTGAGATTCTTTTTTTGAGAATTCTCTGTTTAGCTCTGTAGCTTATTTTTTAATTGGATTGTTCAATATTTTGATGTCTAGTTTCTTGAGTTCTTTATATATTTTGGTGATCAGCCCTTTGTCAGATCTGGGGTTGGTGAAGATCTTTTCCCATTCTGTAGGCTGTCGTTATGTCTTATTGACTGTGGAACAAGCTTCCTTTCTGAGGAGACAGGAACTAAAGCGTTTTCGGCTGAGGAAGCTCATTCAGCTAGAAGCCTATTGGTTGAGGTTTTTCAGGCTGAGGAGTTGGTGAGGTAAGAGGAGGTGGCTGTGGCTTACTCTGCTTCTCTGATCTTTCAGCTTTTACTCCAATATCTGACTCCGGGTTTTTTATTAGAAGACCTTTAGAAATTCGAGTTACAGACCATCTTGCAGAATTTTTGCTCTGTCTCTCAATCAAAGGAAACTTGCTAAAACCAAAGATTTACTTTAAAAGAAGGCATACAAGGAATAGACATGGAATTCTTTGTCTCAAATTTTTAATTTTAACTTTTTATCCATCAAATTTTATTCATTGTCTATTTCTCATTATCTTCTTAAATTTGCTTTTGTGTTTGAGATAGGATCTGGGTATTGTAGAGCGAATCTTAAACGGTCTTATTAATTGAAAACACCAGGCCAGGTATTGAGGGAAATTCTGAATGATCAGAGAGACAGAACAAGCCACAGCCAACCTCACCTTGCCAACTCCTCAGCTGATCTTGTTTCCTCAGACTGCAGGCTTCTGAGTCCTCTCCCGAATGAATCTCAGCTCAACTGCTGCTCAAAACCTGAAAGCTTAAGAGGCCTTCTAGCTTCTGGTTTCCACACCTTATATACCTTTCTGCTTCCTGCCACTACTTTCTGGGATTAAAGGCATGTGTCTTTCTCAAGCAAGGACATGAGATCTCAGGTGCTGGAATTAAAGGTGTGTGCCACCATGCCTGGCTATTTCCAGTGTGGCCTTGAANTCACAGAGATCTGGATGGATCTCTGCCTCGGGAATGCTAGGATTAAAGGCATGTGCTACCACTGCCTAACCTCTATGTTTAATCTAGTGGCTGTTCTGTTCTCTGACTCCAAATAAGTTTTATTAGGGTACACAATATTTTGGGGGACATAATATAATCACCACAGGGTATGTAGCCCATATTACCCTCAAACTGAACAATGTACAGACTGCCCTGGAGCTCATGATATTCCTGCCTCAGGTCACTGAGTACAAGGAATACAAGCATATACTACCATGCCAAATAAACGAGGATCTACCTTAGAAGGAGAAAATGGTAAAGAAGAGGACCAGGGGATATGTTCTGGTTATATTCATGAAAGATGTGGGACTGGAGAATAGCCAAGAAACACAAATAATACTTGACATTCTCTCATTGAAGTCACCTGACTAGTAAGCTAAGTAGACATGCTATTTAAAATTAACATAATATTATGTGATTATTACAGTGTATATGCATTATATGTAGTATCTGTAAATTAATGCATTTAATTAATACATTTAATTAATCTTTCTGAGTTACCCTTCTAGACTCACTTCACAATTTTCTCAGCACTTATTACAGAAAGGTAAATCAAGAAATAAACAATAAACCTATCCATATATATTTTAAAATAAGTATCTTACGTTCAATCAGCTAAATACAGATTGCTTAGTTCCATGAGGTCAGTAAAACATTTTGAAGGAATAATTTTTAGCATGTTTTATTCAAGATACATTCTCCAGTTAAGAATATTTTAAAGCCTTGTGGTAGTGGTGGCCCACTCATTTAATCCTCACACTTGGGAGGTAGAGGCAGGCTGCTCTCATTGAGATCAAGGCCGGCCTGGTCTACAAAGTGAGTTCCAGGACATCCAGGACTGTTACACAGAGATAGCCTGTCTCGGGAAAAAAAAACAAAAACAAAAAAAAACACACTTTTAAAAATGATCATAGAACTCACTGTGGAGAGAGGCTAAACTGTCCTCGGTCTCAGGCTATCATCCTCCTCCAGCCTTGTGAGTGCTGGGATTACAGGTGTGAGTCAATAGAAGCCCTGAAAGCAAGCTTCTGGAATAACCTTTCAGTATTCACATCTGTGAAGAACAATGGAAACTATTGTAATTATCATTACCCAAAGCAAGCACCATTAGCACCTCCTCTTAGATGTATAAGATACAGGATTATTCATTAGAACTACTACTTTCAAACTAAATATGGGCTAGTCAATGTAGTAGTACAATTGTGCCTTGAGGTATACACACTGAGAGGAAGAGAGAGGGTGTGGGGTTTAGTAACAATGAAGAAAAAGGAGAGGGGAAGAAGGAAGGGGGGGGGACTAAGATGGAGGGAGAAAGAGAAAAGCCCATTAATATCATTAATTCTTTTCTACAATTGCATCCTAATAATATGATAGGTGAGATTTGTTGCCATGGATATTTTTCACAATATCGGGACTAGGAAATTCCCTGTGGCAAAAACTATATATGAGAAAGAATACCCATCCTAGTCATGGGGAATAAACCCAGGCCCCAGGTTATGTTAGGCAAGGGTTGTAACACCTTAATAATACCCATTGCCCTGTGTGGGTAAATTTTGTTTCTAAACCTCCTAGAGGATTTTATTCTGTGAAAATTAAAGCAAATAAATATTGCAAGACTTTTAAGGACACCATTAAGAAGCTAAAAGGAATGAACAGTTAAAAACAAGGAAATGGGAAATAGTCTACATAACAGAAGGAAAAGGAGTCTCAAGACATTGGCTGCAGTTAGGCCTTAGATTGCCTTCATATTGAAAATAAGACAAAAATAAAATACTGAAACTATTCCACAATGGGGAAAACTAAGGGCAGCCAGAATTGAGGCTCAAAACCAGGTCCTAGGGCATATAACCTAAGTATTGTACCCCTCAGCAGTAGCCATAGACCTGCATGTGTTAATATCATAGTACTTTCTTCTAAATCTCAGAGCACATCTTTAGTCTCTAAAAATTACAAGAAAAAGAGTACCAAAATTTTAAATAACACTGGGCACCAAGACAAAGTGAAAACGAACAAAATGGGAAATATCCTCCATAACAGAAGGGAAAAAAGGTCTGTGTTCTCCTCTAAATTTAAGCCTACCCTCTAAATGTGGAAAACAAACACACACCAAGTTTCCAAAGTACTCAAAACTGGGCAACACAAAGGGCAACCATCTTTTATAGGGTATTTCTCTCTGGGTGGCGTTTTTTCAGACAGGAAGGGCGGTAGAGAAGCCCTCACAAGCTCATTCCTGGAGCCCTACTGCCATCATGAGGATACAGTTTCAAAAGTCACACCACCACTGAGCTTCCTTCCCATGATTCTTAGGCATGGAGGAAGATGGCTATTACAGACAACAACTGTGGGTGCCTACTTCGGCTTCCACGACTTCTCCTCAAGTCCCAACAGAAACACGCATTGTAGAAATTTCTCATGAGCCCTGAAGAGTTGGGCACCCTCCTGACCTAGGACACCAGCCAGTAAATTCATATTGCAGGCTGAGCAGGGCAACACCCCACCGCTCCACTTCCTGTTCCTAGACCTCAAGCAACATTGACACTAAAATTTTATTTTTCAATGAATTAGGAATTCTCAGTTGCATGGCCTACACAGGAAATAGCCCCCTACCCCAGCACTCAGGGTCTAGGGCATGGACACCAAGTATTGTACCCATCAGCTGTAGACATTGCCCTGCATATGTTAACTTCAGGTTACTTTGCTTCGAAATCTTGTAGTAATCTTTACTGTACAAAAATTACAGGAAATAAATTTACCAAAAGTTTAAAGAACACTAGGTGCCTGGACAAAGTAAAACAACAGTTATAAAGAAGAAAATGGAAAATATGCAACATAAGAGAAGTTGAAGAGTTCCATGACGTTTGCTAGATTTAGGCCTCAGTTTGGCTTCATCTAAAAAAAACAAGACCAAAATACTTTACAAAGTATCTAAACCTGGGCAACACTCAGGGCAGCAGCCATCTTCTTTGGGGCCTTTGTCTGTGGGTGGCGTTTTTTCAGTCAGGAAAGGCGGGAGACAAGCATGCACAAACTCATTCCTGGAGCTCTACTGCCATCATGAGGACAGAGTTTCCAAAGTCACAGCGCCACTGAGCTTCCTTCCCATGATTCTTAGCCCTGGCGGAAGATGGCGATTACTGAAACTAGAAAAACTGCGGGTACCTACTTGGGCTTCACTGCCTTCTCTTCAGGCCTAAATAGAAACGGGGACTGTAGAATTCTCTCATCAGAACCTGAAGAGGGAGGCACTCTCTTCTCCTAGGACAGCAGCTAATAGATGCATATTGCAAGCTCAGCAGTGGAAAAACCACGCTCCTCCACCTTCTGTTCCTCCACCTCAGCACAGCTGTGCACTGGTCTCTCAGTCAAGATGTGTATAAGAGACAGGCTGTGCACTGGTCTCTCAGTCAATAGGCTGCTTCCTCAGCAAACATGGGGATAATGAAGCGCCCAGAGAGACCCAACAGTTGCCTGCACATAGTGATAGGCCTCAATCCTGGACAGAACCAAAAAAAACCAAGTCACTCATTGGTGCAGTCTTGGGGCCCTTGTGCCCTGCAGCTCTTCCCCTAAACAAGAGTTAGCAAACTTTCACTCCTGTCACTGCACTGAGTCTTGTGTGCTTGATGGACACTGACCTTAGTCACAAAATTTACACAGATGTTTTTAAATATTTCCTCACATGGGTGAAAAAATTTTCATGTGTTTTCTTAAATTTTTACTCATACTTTTTTTACTTTGTTTTCAATTTTTTTGGGATTGGTTTTGATATTTTTCTTTGACATCCCTCTCTTCTCTCTCTCCCTCTGCTGCCCCTCTTTTTAATAGAAAGATTANACATGTAAAAAACTTTCAGTAAAATTGATTAGAAAATTATTACAGCAAAATAATTATATGTCGTCAGTTGTTTTCTACAATACCATCCTAATTGTATTATGAGTAAAAATAGCTACCACAGATATTTCTAAAATAGGAGAAATTAGGAATTCTCAGTTGCATAGCCTACACAGGAAATAGCCCCCTACCCCAGCACTCAGGGTCTAGGGCATGGACACCAAGTATTGTACCCATCAGCTATAGACATTGCCCTGCATGTGTTTACTTCAGGTTACTTTGCTTCGGAGTCTCCTAGTCATCTTTATTGAACAAAAATTACAAGAGGTAAATTTACCAAAAGTTTAATGGACACTAGGTGCCTGGACAAAGTAAAACAACAATTATAAAGAAGAAAATGAAAAATATGCAACATAAGAGAAGGTGAAGAGTTCCAAGACCTTTGCTAGATTTAGGCTGCAGTGTGGCTTCATCTGAAAAAACAAGACCAAATACTTTACAAAGTATCCAAACCTGGGCAATACTCAGGGCAGCAGCCATCTTCTTTGGGGCGTTTGTCTCTGGGTGGCGTTTTTTCAGACATGAAGGGCGGGAGACAAGCACTCACAAGATCCTTCCTGGAGCTCTACTGCCATCATGAGGACAAAGTTTCAAAATACACAGCGCTACTGAGCTTCCTTCCCATGATTCTTAGCCATGGGGGAAGATGGCGATTATGATTCTTAGCCATGGCAGAAGATGGCGATTACAGAAACTAGAAAAACTGTGAGTGCCTACTTGGGCTTCCTTGACATCTCCTCAGGCCCCAACAGAAATGCGGATTGTACAGTTTTCTCATCAGAACCTAAAGAGGGAGGCACGCTCTTCTCCTAGGACAGCAGGTAGCAGATGCATATTGCAAGCTCAGCAGGGGAAAAACCACGCTCCTCCACCTTCTGTTCCTCCACCTCAGCGCAGCTGTGCATTGGTCTCTCAATCAATAGTCTGCTTCTCAGTAAACATGGGAATAATGAAGTACCCAGTGAGGCCTAACAGTTGGTTTTACATAGTGATGCCATAAATTTGGACAGGCCTTAATTCAGTACAGAATCAGAAGAAGCAAGTCACTCATTGGTGCGTCTTGGGGTCCTTGTGTCCTGCTGCTGTCCCCTAAGCAAGAGTTAGCAGGCTTTCTTTCCTGTCACTGCACTGAGTCTTGTATCCTTGACGGACTCTGACCTTAGTGACAATTTTTTGACAGATATGTTTTTAAATTTTTACTCACCTTAGTGAAAATAATTTCATAGAGGTTTTGTTTAAATTTCACTCATTTTTTTTTACTTTGTTTTCAATTGGTTTTGCAATGGTTTTGATATTTTTCTTTGACATCCCTCTCTTCTCTCTCTCCCTCTGCTGCCCCTCTTTTTAATAGAAAGATTATCTCAATATTTCCACACCTACATTATCTCTCAGACTAGCAGCCTAATCAATGCTCTTCCTCACCTCTCTCCTAGCTGGAGGATGGAGTCCTCCTGTCCTGGTCTTTTTCTATTGTTTATGTCCTGTTTTTCTTCACACATTTATTTTCTGTGTATGTGAGTGCCTGTGTGTTTGGTGGTAGGGCTACCACTACATCCTACACATGGAATCAGAGGACAACTTGCAGGACTGAGGCCACTCCTTTTATTGTTTGCATCCTAGAGATCCAAGATCTCTTGCAGGCCCACTGTCTAATACTTGGGAAGGCTTGAGACATCTTCAAAACAATCTGTAATCATGGCATGTGNGGTGGGNGCACTTTGCCTATGAAGCAAGAGGCTCTAAGCATTTCCCCATCACTGCAACTGAACAAAGCATCTTAACTAACACAGAGAACTCAGCTACTTATAAATGTAAGATCAAAGAAACTTAGAAGTGTTGGTTGGACAAGAGTCCCACTTCTCTTGAAAATCCACTGCCCCGCATGGGTCAACATCAGGGTACTTTGTCATAACTGTCATAGCATATCTTTATTATGGGAAAATTATAACAAATAAATACTGCCAGACTTTTGAGGAAACACTAAGAATCTGGAATGGGTGAAAAATGAACAGTTAAAGAAAAGGAAATGAAAATATCCCTCAGCAATATCTATTGCCCTTCATCTGTTAACTTCATGTTACTTGCCTCTTAAATCTTATAGCACATGTTTACTGTGTACAAATTACAAAAATTAATAGTACCAAAAATTTAAATAATGCTAGGCAGCTGAACAGTGTAAAAATAAACTAAAAGGGAAATGTCCTCTAAAACAGAAGGAAAAGAGTCCTATGTCATTTTATACAGTTAGGCCTCAGATTGGCTTCTGTAAAATCAGACAAAAAGGAAAATACTTCACAAAGTACTCAAAGCTGGGCAACACCCAGGGCAGCAGCCATCTTCTTTGGGGCCTTTTGTCTCTGGGTGGCGTTTTTACAGTCAGGAAGGGCTGGAGAAAAGCACTCCCAAAACGCTTCCTGGAGCTCTACTGCCATCATGAGGACAGAGTTTCCAAAGTCACAGCGCCACTGAGCTTCCTTCCCATGATTCTTAGCCATGGCGGAGGATGATGATTACCGAAACTAGAATAACTGTGGGTGCCTACTTGGGCTTCCTTGACTTCTCCTCAGGCCTCAATAGAAACGGGGACTGTAGAATTTCCTCATCAGAACCTGAAGAGGGAGGCACCCTCTTCTCCTAGGACAGCAGCTAGCAGATTCATATTGCAGGCTGAGCAGGGCAACACCCCGCCCCTCCACTTCCTGTTCCTGGACCTCAGCACAGCTGAGCAACTGTAACTGGGCCTTCAGTCAACAGGGTCTACATTAAGGCTCTCAAGGGGCCCATGATTCCAGTCTACCTACGGAAAACACAAATAAAAAGTAGAAATAGGACGAGCTCTGCGGTTTAAGAGTCACCCTAACCCTCACTTTCAAAATGCCTAGTAGTATTGAGGAAGCAGTGTGTTCATGAGCGAGGAGATAGATACAGATAGGAAACATTTGCCGCGTGATGGCAGTGTTGCCCTAGACAAAAAAGGCACCAGTCACACATCTCTCTGCTCCCGCCTTTCCAATCTGAAAAAAAAACTACACTACAGAGGCAGAGTCCAGTAAGTGTGCTAGCCCTGCCTTCTTCCTGCAAAGGGAGGAAAAGTGGTTTACTGAGAGTTAGTTTAGCTTCCATTTTAATTTAATGTCAATGCCACAGCTAGTGGATCTGTACCTTCANCNGAATCCACCATCAAAACACTGAAGACAAAACTCCAAGTAATGGAAGAAGGAAAGTACATGGAATTTATGATCTAAGCCAGAGGGAAAGAGAGGGAGAGCTGAGGCACCCACCCACCTTCCTCAGGCATCAGCTATTTTGAGGAAGTCAGTGGCCAGTCAATGATCAAGCCTTGAGTTTCTTCTTCTCCCAGCAGCATTTCTACCTCCAGTGCTTACTACTCCTGGTGGATGATTGCCCCGTGGTCTTGAGGTGAAATCTTAGATTTCAGTTCTAGGTAGAATAAGAAAATGCTGCCAGTCAGTCAAACCTAGAATCCAGGAAACCTGCTTCTCTGACAGATTCACTTCACATTTTCCCTGGGCACCATACCCACATCCTGATGTAGGCAGCAGGACCTGGGTGTCCAGCTGGAGGTTGACTACCTGCCTGTAATGAACTAGGTAGGTGTCAAGATATAATGCTCCATTGTATTTGGAGTGAGACAAATGCTGAAAGGACTACAAATTCCAATCCCATAGATCACAGAGTTGTAGCTTTGTCCTGAAAATAGAACTAAATATTCAATATCTTTGCATTTGAATTGAACTGTTTTGTTTCCTTGAATAATTTATTTAGCTTTATTTTATGTGCATTGGTGTGAGGGTATTAGATCCCCTGGAATTGGAGTTACAGACAGTTGTCAGCTGCCATGTCTGTGCTGGGAATTGAACCCGGGTCTTCTGGAAGAGCAGTCAGTGTTCTTAACCACTGAGCCATCTCTCCAGCCCCNTAAATTGAACTGTTAGGTATAGCTCCTCATATCTNTATTTCTGAGGAACCTTTGGAGGTGACACACAGTTTTAATGTCAATTGAAGCATGGATATCAAGGGAATTTGGGAATAAAACTTAGAAAAATCAAAGTGTGCACTCCAAGATTTCAGTAGGAGATTCTCAAAAGAGTTTTGTTTTGTTTTGTTTTGTTTTTTAAACTTGTTTCTCAGTTTGGATTTCTGGGCAGTTTTTGACAATGTCTTACAAATTTTGAAAGGCCTGTATTGTAAAGCCAGGTAGGTTGGTGCGGGCACCTTTCATCATAACTTAAATCATTTCCTCAAAGTAGTAAGTGCGTTTGTTTCTTATCACTGAGCATGTCAAATGACATCAAATTCTCTGCACTAGCCTGTTAGGTGGGTCCTGTCTCTCCTTAGAAAGTCTTAGCTTGAGCAATAACACAAGGGAAGGACAGTAAAAGTATACATTGGAAAGTAAGAAGTCAAAGTATCTTTACCTGCAGATGATATGATAGTAGACAGAAGGCACCCTAAAAATTCCACTGGGAAATGCCTACAACTGATAAACACTTTAAGCAAAGTAGCTGAATATAAATTAAACTCACAAAAATCAGTAGTGACCAATAGACTGAGAAAGGAATCAGGGAAAGAAACACTCTTCACAATAGCCTCAAACAAATAAAATATATTTGGGTAACTAACCAAGCAAGAGAGAGACTTGTATAATAAACCTTAAGACATTGAATTAGATATCAGAAGATAGAAAGATCTCCTATACTCATGGATCAGTAGGAGTAATACAGGAAAAACGGCCATTCTACCAAAAGCAGTCTATAGATTCTTTGCAATCTCCTTCAAAATTCCAAAACAATTCTTCAGATACCATGAAATGACAATTTTAGCTTCATATGGAAACACACACACACACACACACACACACACACACAAGGCAGTAGTGGCATGAACCTTTAATCCCAGTATTCAGGAGGAAAAGACGGGGTTCTCTGTGAGTTCAAGGCCAACCTGGTCTACAAAGTGAGTTCCAGGACAGACAGAGCTGTTACACAGAGCTGTCTCAGGGTGGGGAGAGTTGAGGAATAGTTCAAACACTTCTGAACAATAAAGGAACTAAATAGGCTGGAGTTATCACCAGAGATATACTGGTAAAAACAGCAGGGAATTGGCACAAACCCAAACACATGAATCAATGGAATCAAATTGAAGACCCAGATATAAATCCACATAACTATGGAAACCTGATTTTTTATTAAGAAGCAAGAAATACACACTGGAAAAAAAAACAGCATCTTCAACATATGATTCTGGTCAAATGGTAAGGCTGAATTTGGAATAATGCAAATACATCTATCATCAGCCTGTAGAAAACACAACACCAAATGGAACAAAAACCTCAACATTACCAAAACACACTAATAAAAGAGAAAATGGGGAATTATCTTGAAATCATTGATTGAACAGAACATCATTAGCAGAGGCACTAGAATAAAGTACTAATAAATGGGACCTTTATCAAACTGAAAAGCTTCTGCACGGCAAAGGACACCATCATTTGGACAAAGCAGCAGGTTACAGAATGGGTAAAGATTTTTATCAACTACACATCCAATGGCAGACTACTATACAATATATATATAAAGAACTAAAAACCTGGTCATTAACAAATAATCCAATTTAAAAACTGAGGTACAGTTCTAAACAGAATTCTCAAAAGAGGAAACTCAAATGGCTGAGAAACACTTAGAAAAATGTTTGACATTCTTTGCCATCAGGACAATGGAGTACATGTCTAAACAGAATTCTCAAAAGAGGAAATGCAAATGGCCGAGGAACACTTAAAGAAATGTTCAACATCCTTAGCCATCAGGAAAATGTAAATCAAAACTACACTGAGATTTCATCTCACAGTGATAAGAATAGCCAACATCAATAAAACAAAGAATAGCTCATGATTGCAATGATGTGTAATGACGGGAACACTCTTCCATTCCTGCTAGGAGTGCAAACTTGAACGACCAAAATAAGAAATCAGTGTGGTGGTTCCTCAGAACTTCAAGATCCAGCTATATGGGGCTGGAGAGATGTCTCAGAGGTTAACAGTACCGGCTGCTCTTCCAGAGGTCCTCAGTTCAATTCCCAGGAACCACATGGTGGCTCAAAACTATCTCTAATGAGA
>LZPO01017486.1:81429-92307 GCA_001675575.1 Neotoma lepida | reverse complement strand
CTACAATTGAGCAATTATCTCTTTGCCAGAAACCTCCGGTTGTGGTGGAGCAGCGGCTGGACAGCGTATCTTAACAGAAATCTTGACCTCCATTAAACAGTAATTTAGCAATTCTGCTCTGGCTTTAGCTTCTAGATCCTAAGGGAGGGNGTGTCAGGCCTAAAGAGTATGGGGGTTTCAGGCCTTAGGAAAGTTGGGGTCTTTCAGATATAGCTGAGGGATATTTTTATCTCCTTTTCTTTAACTGTTCATTTCTTACCCATTGCAAATTCTTGATGTTGACCCATGCAGGGCAGTGGATTTTCAAGAGAAGTGGGACTCTTGTCCAACCAACACTTCTAAGTTTCTTTGATCTTACATTTATAAGTAGCTGAGTTCTCTGTGTTAGTTAAGATGCTTTGTTCAGTTGCAGTGATGGGGAAATGCTTAGAGCCTCTTGCTTCATAGGCAAAGTGCNCCCACCNCACATGCCATGATTACAGATTGTTTTGAAGATGTCTCAAGCCTTCCCAAGTATTAGACAGTGGGCCTGCAAGAGATCTTGGATCTCTAGGATGCAAACAATGGACGGAGTGGCCTCAGTCCTGCAAGTTGTCCTCTGATTCCATGTGTAGGATGTAGTGGTAGCCCTACCACCAAACACACAGGCACTCACATACACAGAAAATAAATGTGTGAAGAAAAACAGGACATAAACAATAGAAAAAGACCAGGACAGGAGGACTCCATCCTCCAGCTAGGAGAGAGGTGAGGAAGAGCATTGATTAGGCTGCTAGTCTGAGAGATAATGTAGGTGTGGAAATATTGAGATAATCTTTCTATTAAAAAGAGGGGCAGCAGAGGGAGAGAGAGAAGAGAGGGATGTCAAAGAAAAATATCAAAACCATTGCAAAACCAATTGAAAACAAAGTAAAAAAAAATGAGTGAAATTTAAACAAAACCTCTATGAAATTATTTTCACTAAGGTGAGTAAAAATTTAAAAACATATCTGTCAAAAAATTGTCACTAAGGTCAGAGTCCGTCAAGGATACAAGACTCAGTGCAGTGACAGGAAAGAAAGCCTGCTAACTCTTGCTTAGGGGACAGCAGCAGGACACAAGGACCCCAAGACGCACCAATGAGTGACTTGCTTCTTCTGATTCTGTACTGAATTAAGGCCTGTCCAAATTTATGGCATCACTATGTAAAACCAACTGTTAGGCCTCACTGGGTACTTCATTATTCCCATGTTTACTGAGAAGCAGACTATTGATTGAGAGACCAATGCACAGCTGCGCTGAGGTGGAGGAACAGAAGGTGGAGGAGCGTGGTTTTTCCCCTGCTGAGCTTGCAATATGCATCTGCTACCTGCTGTCCTAGGAGAAGAGCGTGCCTCCCTCTTTAGGTTCTGATGAGAAAACTGTACAATCCGCATTTCTGTTGGGGCCTGAGGAGATGTCAAGGAAGCCCAAGTAGGCACTCACAGTTTTTCTAGTTTCTGTAATCGCCATCTTCTGCCATGGCTAAGAATCATAATCGCCATCTTCCCCCATGGCTAAGAATCATGGGAAGGAAGCTCAGTAGCGCTGTGTATTTTGAAACTTTGTCCTCATGATGGCAGTAGAGCTCCAGGAAGGATCTTGTGAGTGCTTGTCTCCCGCCCTTCATGTCTGAAAAAACGCCACCCAGAGACAAACGCCCCAAAGAAGATGGCTGCTGCCCTGAGTATTGCCCAGGTTTGGATACTTTGTAAAGTATTTGGTCTTGTTTTTTCAGATGAAGCCACACTGCAGCCTAAATCTAGCAAAGGTCTTGGAACTCTTCACCTTCTCTTATGTTGCATATTTTTCATTTTCTTCTTTATAATTGTTGTTTTACTTTGTCCAGGCACCTAGTGTCCATTAAACTTTTGGTAAATTTACCTCTTGTAATTTTTGTTCAATAAAGATGACTAGGAGACTCCGAAGCAAAGTAACCTGAAGTAAACACATGCAGGGCAATGTCTATAGCTGATGGGTACAATACTTGGTGTCCATGCCCTAGACCCTGAGTGCTGGGGTAGGGGGCTATTTCCTGTGTAGGCTATGCAACTGAGAATTCCTAATTTCTCCTATTTTAGAAATATCTGTGGTAGCTATTTTTACTCATAATACAATTAGGATGGTATTGTAGAAAACAACTGACGACATATAATTATTTTGCTGTAATAATTTTCTAATCAATTTTACTGAAAGTTTTTTACATGTGTATGTGTGTGAATGTATTCTGAAGGCTGAGAGAATTCACTGAAAAATAAAATATGATTTTAGTGATTCGATGTTGCTTTTGGACATCTGATTCCACAATTTATTAGAGAAAAAACTGAGTCTTTCCAATGCCTTTATCGAGTAATCTGCAGATAAAAACTCATGTATTGCATTCAAGTATTACATCTTATTAAATCTGTCTTTTCTTCTACAACTCTTGAAGTTGGTTTATCAACTTTACAGCAAGTATAATTAAATAGGAATTGCACACACAAATTTGAATCTACTTTCTACATATGAGAAAGACAATATTGTATTTGTCTTTCTGAACTTGCCTAATTTAATTTAACATCTTTATATCCTGTTCATTCTATTTTCCGGCAGTTTTCATGATTCCAATTCTTTTCATGGCTGAATAGAATTTCATTTAGCATGTAGACTGTATTTTCTTTATCCATTCACCTATTGATGAATATCTACGGTTGTTCCATTTTTTAGCTGTTGTCGACAATGCAGCAGTAACATGGATGTGCCAATATCTTCTACAGCAGAATCTAGAGTCCTTTGAGGATATATTTGAGGGTAAGATATATACATCCTATACTATTGTCTGTGGCCTGGTTCTGGCATTATTATGACCTAGGTTCATTGTTACTGTACTCAGGACCTCAGGTTATAAAGCAGTGACTGATGTGAGCTGTCTCTGCCTCTTCTTAGATCTTTTAACAAAGAGTTGCCAACAACTCAACACAGAGTATGAAAATGGTGATGGAGTATATATAGCGTGGCCTGTGAAGACAGCCTGTTAAAAGAGGAGGTGGTTATGCCGACTGGTCCCGGCATCTGATCTTTCAGGACCCAAACTTCACTCTTCATTTCAGACTGGATCCACNCACCTTGCCAGATCCAAGAATTTGATGAGCTTGAAATGCTCAGTGGAAGGAAATACACACAAATAGTAACAGGAGGGGGCAATTCAACTTATGAAAAAAGATGCACAGTGGGGAATGGTAGGTTGAGGCCAAGGTTTGCCTTCACATAGAACTGAAAATCCAGAGCACTAGTTCTCAGTAAGGAAGCTTGTCCCTTCAAATTGGACAGAATGCAAGGCAGCATTATTTCGTGGTGCCTTTGTCCTTGTTTGGCATTTTTTCACACAAGAAGGGTAGAAGAAGAAGTCTCAAAAATGGCTTATGCTCACCTAGGTAGGAATCTACTGCCCCCATGAATAAATAGTTTCAATACTGACAGCACCATTCCAGGTTCTCACCTATTCTTAGGGCAAGGCCTATCTGTACAGACCTGGAAGAGGTTCAGGGCACATGTTGGGCTTCCTTGCTTTGCCCTAAGACCCTAAGAGAACCTGTATGCTAGTATTCTCCAGATGTTATAATTATCGAAGCAGTGACATGTCCTGATCGAATAGTCTTGTGCTATTTTCTGTAAAAATCCTATACTCTGTCATGACTGCATCAAAAGACATAGAAGTAGATATCTTGAGAGATCATGAGTGCTTATTTTAATATGATCCTTTAATTTCAATGTTTCCCTTTAACAAACACTGCTTTGTTTTACACATCTATGTACAAGTGTATTTTTAAAAAGGGGCAACATATTTGAACAAATAATGAAAGTGAAATATTGAGGCTGGGTATTGAAGCTAATGGGTTTTCTGTAGGTAGACTGGAATCATGGGACCCTTCAGAGCCTTAATGTAGACCCTGTTGACTAAAGGCCCAGTTACAGTTGCACAGCTGTGCTGAGGTCCAGGAACAGGAAGTAGAGGGGCGGCGTATTGCCCTGCTCAGCCTGCAATATGAATCTACTAGCTGGTGTCCTAGGGCAGGAAGGCGTCCAACTCTCCAGGTTCTGATGAGAAATTTCTACAATGTACGTTTCTGTTGGGGCCGGAGAAGTCAAGGAAGCCCAAGTAGGCACCCACAGTTGTAGTTGTCTGAAATGGCTATCTTCCGCAATGGCTAAGACTCATGGGAAGGAAGCTCAGTGGTGCTGTGACTTTTGTTTCTCCATCCACATGATGTCAGTAGAGCTCCAGGAGCGATCTTGTGAATGCTTGTCTGCTGCCCATCCTTTCTGAAAAAACGCCACCCAAAGATAAATGCCCCTAAGAAAATGGCTGTCCTGAGGTTTGGTCAGTCTGCTTGGGGGTGGGGGAGATAGCAGGCCAAGCAAGCTTGGCTATTTAGAATCCCCTGGCCCTCACCTTCACAATGGTTATAAGCAGCATTGATGAAGCAGTGTTGCCCGAGAGCCTAGAAGGCTCAGTGCCCTTTGTTCACCTCTGCCCCAGCCTTTCCAGTCTGAAAAGAACTCCAGTACAAAGGCAGTCCTGTAACTGAATGGGCCTTGCCTTCTTTGTTCCCTGTTTGGAAGCATGCTGCACTCCTAGAATTTAGCTTCTATTTTTCATTTTATATTTAATAGATCTGGACCTGCATTGGAACTCCAGTATCAAAAGGCAAAAACAAACAAGTCATTAAGTAGATATGTAGGTAAGTGGATAAATTAATACATATAAAAAACAATGCAATGAAGAAGGAAAGAGAAATGAAAGTGAGATCGGAGGCACCCACCTTCCTCTTTCATCTTCTTTTTTGAAGAAGTCAGTGTCCTGTCAATGGTGAAATCTTGCATTTGTTCTGGTCTGCACCCAGCAGCATTCTCCCTCCAGTGCTTTCTCAGGGTGGCTGATTGTCTTCTGGCCTTGAGTGGCAGATCTCAGCATCCACTTCTACGTAGGAAAAGAAAATGCTGTCACCTCAGTGCTTGAAGGAAAGCAAATCTAATTGTTACCTAGACTCACACTGCAACTTCCTTGGGTATTGTGCTCCATTAGAGATCTAGACAATAGGTCTAGAAAACAGGCCTTGTGTGTCCAGTGGGAGGCTGACTTGAGTGGCACTGTAAAGAGGGCCCAGATACCTTTCAACACCAAATGCTATATAAATCCATACATGGAGAGATATATCACTGATTTTCTCTCAGGGTTTCAACGTATCACACCGAAACAAAGGCACAAGCATTTTCCCACATTAGTGGCCTATTACTGTTTCCTATAGCTTAACTGTATACACGTTGTTGTTTTTATAGTGTATTGTTTACCATACTTTTGGTTGTATACTTTCCCTTAGCAAGAAAGACATGGAACGTTGAGAGGAGTTTGGCCTACATAACGTGTTATAGGGTAGCTTAGGCCAGATTATGAGATTCTGCCACAAAACAATTGATTCTCATGCATTAGTATATTTCTGGACTTGCAATAGGGTTCACTGACCTGTCTACATACCCTTAAGTATATAACATACTTCTTTGACTAATGACACTTTGATACTGAGTTGGGAAATCTAGATGCTGTGTACTGGTTATTTTAAAATCATTTTGGATCCTTGTTCTCTCAAAATTTCATATGAACTTTAGGATCAGGCATTCCGTTTCTTCACAATGGTCATTAAGTCTATGACAAGGTCTGTCATAACACTGCAGATCTCTTCAGGCAGTATGGCCAACTTAACTATATTTAACTTTGTATTCCATGAGCATGGAATGTATCTCTTAGTTATGTATGTCACCTCCAAATCTTTTGGCAGTATTTGATCATTTTCAATGTACTACCCTCTCATCTCTTTAGTTAAGTATTATCCTAAGCATATTATTCACATTGATGTTATCAAAAAAAAATACTTGATTTTGTTCTTTCTCTTCTCCTTCCTTGGACAGGCTGACAGCATGTGTCCAAGGCTAGTCTCCAACTCACAATCCTCCTAACCTCTGAACTCCTTGGTCCTCATCTTTCTTGTGCATGCAATACAGCTAGAAGGCATACTTCATCACTCTTCTACTCAGGCCCTCCAAGCAACAACTGGATGCTCCTGCAATCTGTTCCTGCCTCATAATTTGGCACTGACCTGGCCTTGCTGTTTTCACACCACTACCATGGGATATCCAATCCATGTACTGAAATGACTATGAATTCCAGTTGGAAAGATCACTGGTCTCTCAGGGTTTCCTCATGTCACACTGGAGCATGGGCACAAGCCTTTTCCCACTTTAGTGGTCTAGCACTATTTCTATTTCCCATAGCTTAACTGTATTCACATGTTATTGTTTTTATACTTCATTGTTTATTGTACTTTCAGTCTTACACATTCCCTTAGCAACTAAGACATAGAACTTTGAGAGGAGTTTGGGCTACATAATGTGTTCCAGGGTAGCTTGGGGTAGATTGTGAGATGCTGCATCTTAGTAAGATGTCATTACTTAAAATCCTGCCAACTCATATTCTAAGGAGCAGGAGACAGGAGTCCCCACCAAGAGCCTGCATTTTCTGTAGTTTTTTCTGTCATGCCCCAGATAGAAGGAACCAAAACCCCACCCCACAACTTCCTCTATCTGCTTGTCTGGGTACCTGCAGGTCCTCTATTGGCTCCTCACTCTTCATTTTTAACACTAACGTAGTACTGGTGCCCAAGTTTCCCCTGTTGCTGTAGGGGAAAGGCACTGGGCCCCAAACTCTAACCCAGGCATACCCTAACCAGGAATTCTTTCCCCATTGCTGGGACTCATGGGAATAAAGCTGCAATGGTGTTGTAGAACTATTCATGCATGATGGCAATAGGCCACAGACTGCTTTTCTCCTGTCCTCCAAGCCTAAAAAAAATAATAATAAACAGGACCTAAAGACAAAGGTCCAGGAACTTGGATGGCTAGCATTTTGTTAACTTCAGAAGTAAGTTTCCACTGAATCTTGTCCATTCTGACCTGTTTTACTTCCCTTGGAGTTACTTGTGCTTCAAGGGCTAAACTCAGTGGATGAAGGAAGAGAAAGGAGAAAACTCTGAAGCCTGGAAATCCTCTCTAGGACACAATTAACAACTGCCAAGTGTTTGCTTGCTAGTGTTAGTTAGCATACATTTAACAAATCTACTCCTGTCAGCTGGGCATGGCAGCATACACCTAGAAAGTAATCCTAGAACTGCCAGGGACAGTGACAGGAGTCTCACAGAAATTCCAAGGCCAGACTGTTCCACATAGTTCAATGCAACCAGGGCTTCCTAAGAGACCCTCTATCAAAAAGAGAATATTCTCCCCCATCAAAACTCTATTATGAGAGATGGCTCAGTGGTTAAGAGCACTGGCTCTTCTTCCAGAGGACTGGGGTTCAATTCCCAGGACCCACATCACCCACATGACATCTCACAACTGTCTGTAACTGCAGTTCCAGGGTACCTAACACACACCCTCATACAGACATGGATGCAGAGAAAACACCAATGTATGTACAGTTTTAAAAAATTTAAAAAAACCTCCATTTATGGAAGCAGAGTCCTTCTGACCTAATCACCACCCAGACGCCTCTTTTCCAATCACCATTAACACATACTTTTGGTGCCTGTTTCTAACACAAGAATTCTGGGATACACGTAATCAAACCACAGCTTGGTTTAAGTCAGTGGCTCTCAACCTTTGGGTCATAAGCCCTTTGAGGGGTCAAATATGAGATATCCTGCATATCAAATATTTACATTACAATTTATAACAGTGGCAAAATTACAGTTATGGAGTAGCAACAAAATAATTTTGTGGTGGGGGGATCATCATAACATGAGGAACTGTATTAAAGGGTTGCAGCATTAGGAAGGTTGAGAACCACTGGTTTAAACAAACAAAACATCTCACAGGCCAGATATGGTTGTTCATATCAATAATAATCCCAGGCAGGAAGATCACTGCAAATTTCCAGGCCAGCCAGGACTACAGGCCCTAACTCCAAACAAAAGCACCCCACTGTGCCTACATTTCTGAAGTAATTTTTTAGTGTATTTTCAACTTTTGCTTTTATACTATAGGCCTACAATGTTGATAAGCAAGATTGACATTCATGTAAACTTATTTTCCTCATGTCACGTCTTTGTTAAATACAAACTGATCTAATTCAAACCATAATGTACCTATCCCATTCATTTTTAATATAGATTTAGTTATTTTGTGAAATAAAATCTAGAAATATATATGCACATATGTGTATGTAAAATGATGTGTATATAGATATTCCAAAAGGTTATTGCTTGCTCTGAAACAAGTTTTAGTACCACTTTTCTTTATGACCAGCATATCATTTTTGGTGTGCTATGAAAGCATCATTCTTAAACTTACTAATGAGAGAACATACTAGGTACTCTACCAAAGATTTAGTTAACAATCCCAATATGCACCTGCCCCCCACCCCATAAAAATCACAGTAAATAGTGGATCATAATTCATGGTATTAGATTATAGTGAGTTCTCATGGGAGGAAATGAGATAGAAGTCAAGAGTAATCTCTGAGAGAAACTGGTAAGTATGCAGTATAGCAATGTAGAATGTGACTGACACATGCTTCTTCTCTTACGGCTCAGGTCAAACTTTTCAATATATTTCAATACAAAACTAGAAAGTACTTTCTGCTTTTCTAGGAGAGTAGCTCAGTTAGTGGCTATTTGGGTCTGGCATGACAGAAAAAACTTCTCACCCCAGACAGGGCCTAGATATGCCAGGAACCTGAGACTTGGAGTTGGAGACCAGCCTGCATCATAAAGTAAAACCTTGACTGAGGTGGGGGGAAGGGGGGTGGGGGGGAGTGAGGTGGAGTCAAAAAAAGGAAGGTGGAGCATGCATGGTGGAAAAGATTTGTAATTTCACCTACTCCTGAAGCTAAGGATTTAAAGTTTTGGAGTAGCCTGGTCAACATAGCAAGTTCCTGGCCAGCACAAGCAATAATGGGAGGCCCGGCTTCAAAATAAAAAAGAAAATGTCCTTCACGAGTGGTTCTGTGGTAGTACTTACTTGTCCACCTTGCCTGAGATCCCAAGGTCAATGTTCAGTACAAATAAATGTATGTCTATATAACATGTACATATACATACTTAAGAGTTTCAGGGGTAAGTTATAGGACGTGAGCTTGCCTAGTGTGCTCAAGGATCTTGGTTCAATCAGCAGAACTAAAAATGTATCTAAAGGGGAACTTGATTTGTGCATTGGTTTTAAGCAATTTTTTTTTTGTTTCTGCCTTTGTCCACTACATTAAAGAGGCAATGGCCAATTTACTGGACAAGTACCGCTAAGTGAATAAATCACCTTAGTGGACAAAATCTGGTGGAAATTTACCTAGGGAAAAGACAAAAGTCCGGACTGAGTGGTTTTAGTCCTTAATTTGGCTTGATAAGGAAAACAAAAGTAAAATGGCCGCTATATTAACCAGCTCCACTGATTTTAACAAAATGGAAGGCAGTCTAAATTCTTGGCACTTTTTGTCTCGGAGTGGCGGTTTTGCTTTTTCAGACAAAGAAGGGCGGGAGACGAGGAGGCAAAGATGGCAGTTCTTGCGCTTTCTGGAGCACTACTGCCATCATATGGCCAGAGTTTCAAAGACCACATCACAATTAAAAGTTTCTTTGCCGTGAACCTTAGCTGTATTCAAAAATGGCACCCAGCCTGACCATTTAACTGTTATCTCTCTGCTTCTATAACAATGCTTGCTACGATGCCGATGTCAAAAGCTGCCTTCCTGTATATGTCACAATTTCATTTTTCACCCAATGCAAACAACTTGAGGTCAAGGCTCCTTCCCACTAATCTTCTTTGGAAAGTCCTACCAGTTGTTAATAAAGACTTCATTCTACTTAAAAAAAAAATGGCGCCCGCCTTAGGCATACTTCCTTAGGCATAGGCATACTTCATTAGGCATAGGCATATTTCTAAGGTCCTAAGTATGATCTGAACCTAAGAACTATTTTTGTGTAGAACCTGGAATGTGAGAGGCCTATGTACACAGACTGGAAGCTTCCAGGACACACAGACACAGGAAGTCATGGGGCAGGACCTCAGTTCTGAGACTTGAAGCCTTTGAGTGACAAATGCAGGTTTTTGAGGGTGTTCTCCAGGTCCTGTCTCTTGGACCAAGAATTGTTTTTCATATGGCAATGCTAGTCCTTAGTGTCCTCGTGGTTTCTGTCGGAGTATAACGGACAGAAATGTGAAAGGAAGTTTGTAAGCATTTGGCATGTATTTGCTATGTGAATTTCTTAAGCCAGCCAAAGATAGAGTGCTTTCTATGATTTCGAAGTCTGATCTAGAGCAGCACCAAAGAAAATCCTCCCTCCTGTGACATTGGCGCTACTAGGTAAAGACATCACAACCAAACTGTAAGGAATGGAGATCCCGCACCTAGACTTCATCTGTCAGTGTGTTCCAACAGCTGTTTGTCCACAGGGACAATGCACCAACATCCAGATCCATCAACAGTAAAGAAAGTGACCCTGCAAGCCTCTTGGAACTCCCTACAGGCAGTATTAACTGTTGAAACTGTTGGCCTCATGGGAATGAAGTTGTAATAACACTATTCTTTAATTTTAGAGATGAGGACTCACTATGCACACCTGGCCAGCCTGTAACTTACTAAGTAGACCAAGCCAGTCTAGAACTCAACAAAATCTGCCAGATCCAGTCTCTCAAGGGCCAGAATTAAATAATGCTGCCATTGGGTGCTACACCAAACCAGGTACCTTTTCTCTTTTTTAAAGAAGCTATTTCCGCAAGATGACAGTAGTGCTCCAGGTATGTTTACAACTGCCTGATCCTTCCCCGCCCATCCCA
>LZPO01017486.1:66839-78113 GCA_001675575.1 Neotoma lepida | reverse complement strand
ATGAAAAAAAGTAGTAATTTTAGGTCAGGCATCATGGCACAAGCCTTTAATCCCAGCACCTGGGAGGCAGAGGCATGCAAAACTCTGAGTTCCAGGCCAGCCTCGTCTACAAAATTAGTACAGGCAGGGCTATATTGAGAGACTCTGTCTTGAAATTTAATTAATTAACTAATAACTTTGTTTCTTCCATGTGTGGTATATTATCTGTAGTCTCAGCTGATACAGAATACCCTGAACCTATGAGTTCCTGGCCAGTCTATGGAAGAAACAAGCAAAACAACCCAATACGACAAAAACCTCACAGCTAGCTTTCACAGCTCTCTCTGTTCTTGTTCACTGAGTATCACATCTCTAGTATTTTTCCAAGTTATCAAAAAAGATCCAAACCTAAGAAAAATTTAAACTTTTAAAAAAAGAAGAAAAATGTGGTAATTCAAGGCCAAGAGTACCTCTCTAGGTAACAAACCATGTTCCTTTTTTTGGTTTGTCTTCGCATCTCCAAAGTAATTCCCCATTTTCTGAAAAAAGACCTAGGCCATAGACTTTGTCTGGCCAAAACCTTAAGAGGAGTGCCCAGGGAGTTCTCATCACCATATGCAATACGTGGCAGGATCCATGTGTATGTGTATATTATATGCCAGTCAGAAATTACTTGAGTGTTTTCTTAACTAGATAACTTAATAACTTTTATTAACTAAAGCTCCTAGAAGGTAGAAGAGAACTGTCCCTGTGTTAAAGAGTTTACAAGGCGATAGACTGAACTTTAATTCAGGTAAATTAGGTAATGCCTAGTTAATAGGTATTGCAAACCAGAGCCAAACTATTTGGGCTATTTTCACTTCCTCTGAAAGCCATCCACTGCCTGCTGGTGTCTAACCTAACATCCCTGTGACTATCAAAACCTTAAAATGTATTCTTAGCAGACCAATAGCTTTCATTAATCCAAAAGGTATCTGTTCTTCCCTTGGCTAATAACTCACATACCTGTGACCTCTACCAATACACTTCGTAAATACTTTGATTTATGACTTTGCTTTATAATCAATAAAATATCACGTAACTACTTTGGCTATGGAACATAGTATTTGTTTTCCTGGGTCATGGTCATGTTGGCTCCAGAATAAACTATCATCTCTTATTCCCTTTAAAGTGAGACCTGTGCTTTTTCATGGATGTTTTCATTTGCCATTTGAACATAGCACTTTGCCATGTCATTAGACTTCAACTGCTTTCTACATCTCCTTTCGTGTTTATGCGCTATCATTTGCTTTCTAGAGAAAAGTATTAAAACTATGTTCTCATTAGGATCTACCACATAGTCCAAGTCAAAGATTCAGAAAAGAGCCATGTATTAAATAAAATACTCCCATGAAGCCTGTTAAGACCACTGATAATCTTTTATATTATTTCCTTTAGGCCCTTTCAATATAGAGTTCAAAACTAACTTTCACATACAACAATAAATTTGTAATAAAATTAGATGTTTGTACATTGTTGCCTGCAAAGAAATTTCCACTCCTTGAGCGAAGTGTGGTAATTCAGCCCAGTAATCCTAATGCTCTAAAGGCTGAGGAAGGAGGACTACCACAAGTTTGGGGCCAGCCTAGGCTACAAGTGTGACCAGGCAAAAGCTATGCTAAAGTGTGACTTGTCTGAAAAATGAAGAAAAAAGGAAAAGAAGGTCAAGAAACCAAATAAAAAGATTTTATTCCCGATTCCTAAGCCGTCTGACAAAATTACATATATAATTTTCAAGTTCTCATTTTTAGTAAGTAAATGATTATAAATGATATTATCATTTCATTTAATATATTTACCCATATGTGCTACATATTATGTATGTATGTATGTATATGTTTCCACCTTAATGACAATTTGACTCATATTGAGTAGGATTATCTCTAGTTTTCTGTATCAACTATACATTCTGCATGCTTCCATATTAATATATTTTCCCTAGATGGAAATCTTTTTATATTTATTCTTAGAAGTAGATTCTCTTCAAAATTACAAAAATAGCACCATTGCTGGCAATGTGCTCTCATTTTGAGAATTACAAAGCCAAAAAAAAATTGGTAAGCACCTTAATCAAAATTAGAACTTCTTTATATATTCTCATATTTCCCCTACCTATCCACACATCACAAATAACATGCACACATACACATTGTGGAATATTAGTTGAAGATGTTTTACATTTATTTATGCTATGGAACATTTAATGATGCAGAGATGTGTGATTCTTTTGTTGCATTTGTTTAACTCTGCAAAGCATTGTTACTTTGCCTGTCTTAAACACCTGATTGGTCTAATAAAAAGCTGAATGGCCAGTAGCTAAGCAGGAGAGGGATAGGCAGGACTGCCAGGCAGAGAGAATAAATAAAAAGAGAAAAAGAGAAGAGGGAGGAGAGAGAAAAGGAGAAGGAGAGGAGGACATCAGGGGCCAGGCACCCAGCTACACAACCAGCAACAGAGTAAGAAGGAAAGAAAAGATATACAGAAACAGAGAAAGATAAAAGACCACAAAAGGTAGGTGGGATAATTTAAGTTAAGAAAAACTGGCTAGAAATAAGCCAACCTAAGGCCAGGTATTCACAAGTAAGAATAAGACTCCATGTATTTATTTGGGAGCTGAATGGCGGGCCCTTCAAAGAGTAAAAACTAAGAAAATCCAACTACACACACACAAACACATACACACACACACTTAACCTAAAACCCTAGTTACTTTGTACCTGAAGTGTTCAGATAGGTTTCCCAACCACTTATTATAGCTTATTACAGTTTGAAGTCTTACAAGCATGCTAACTACTCTTTGGAATATGTACTTTTTTCCCTTGAGTCTCATTGTTGTAGCCCAAACTGACCTTGAACTCAAAGAGATCCATCCACCTGTCTTTGACTCCTGAGTGCTGGGATTAAAGGCAATGCTGTTACACCTAGCCCTAGAATATGTAATATTTTTAATGTTTCTTCTTAACTTCTGTGGTTTTAGAATTAAACATTTCTTTGAATTACAAACTAGTATGGATAAAAAGTGCAGAGGTTACCAGCACCACAAATTCAAGCAGACAGGGGATTTTATAAAATGTTTGTCTTTAGTTCTCCTGTTTTCTATGATCAATTGGAGATATAAATATATTAAATCACAAATGGCCAGCAAATCACGTTTCATGAGCAATTATTTCTGTACATATTTGTTCTGAATTGATTCTCAATTTTTAGAATCTTTGGACTACACAACTTATCTAATATAAGAGGATTCAATTCACCCCAAAATCAGTTTTCTAGAAAGACTATTAAGAGTTGATGGTAGTACATCTTTAAGTTTTCCATCTATTTCTTATTTAGATGCATCACTGTGGATGGAAGCCATAGCCTTGCACATGCTCTAGCACTGAGCTGTACTCCTAGCCCCAGTTTAAATATTATAAAAAAGTGATGGGTAACTCTTAAAGAGGATTGGTGTTATTTAATTAAATTGATTTAGTCCCCTCATTATTTAAATAACCCATTCTTTTTATGTGAGAGACAGGGTCTCAGCCCAGGCTGTCCTTAAACCTGCTATGTAGCTGATCCTAGTCTTGAACTCTTGATGCACCTCTCAAGTGCTATGCCCAGTTATTCCTGTATTATCTAGGTCAGTCCTAAAAACATACACAAAACATTTCTCTTTTTTTCTTTTTTGTAGTAGACTATACATGGAGTTTGGTGTATGAGTCCTTCACTCAACACACGACAGTAAGCATTAACTATTGACAGGAAACATGACTTTTTGGAGGGGAGGTAAACCTCATAGCATTTCCTTTTTTAAAATATTTTTATTTACTTTTATTGTAGGAATGTGTTTGCTTGCATGTCCCTCACATATGTGCCTTGTCCTCATACAGGTTAGAAGAGGGCATCAGATCCCCCGGAACTGGAGTTATAGGAGGCTATGAACTACAATTTGGGTGCTGGGAATTGAACCCAGATCCTCTGCAAGAGCAGCCAATACTCTTAACTGCTGAGCCATCTCCCTAGCCTCCTCATAGTATTACCTTGTAGTTGGGCAAATACAAAGACTAACATGCATCTTGGAAAAAACAAACAGACAAAAACAAACAAAAAGTCCACAAAAAAACAGCAAGTGGAGCAAATACTCTTAAAATGCTTTATAGCTATCTCATCTTTGATCCATTGCATTCTACTGTTGCATTTATTAGACAACATATGTGTGGTTACATGTATGTATATAGGCTGACAGGACTTATTGGTATGAATTTTGACTTGTATGATATATAAGTAATATCCTTGCCTCTTCAGTTGCTTCTATTATAGTTTTCTCAGGTCTCATATCACAAAGTTTGTCATATGTCTTTTGATGTAGAAATTAAAGATGGCATTAGATGTGCATAAAAATTAGGAGTGAGGTCTTTTAAGAGCGAGGCCTTTGGGAGCTACTGGAGATGTGGGGATGTGGAGGAAGGAAGGAAAGTGTGTGACAAGGTACAAGGTAACAGAAGGGATACATGTTACCAAAGTATATTAAACATCTGTATGAAAATGTCATAACTATCAGGTATGATGGCTCATGCCTAATTCCAGCACCTGATTGGCAGGAGAATGGCCACCAATTTGAGGACAATCTGGACTATATCATGATTTCCAGACTAGTCTGAATTTGAGAGTCTTAAGCCCTGCTCCTCTCCTCACAAAAAAAGAAAAACACCATAGTGAAACCCATACTCTGTACAGTTAATACATGCCAGTAATGTGTGAGGTCTTTAAATATTGCATAGAAATACAATTGTTTTTAAAGAAAAAGACACGGTTATTTTCCAATTATATTTTTGAATGGTACTGGGTTTTTCCTTTTCTGCAATTATTTCAAATATTACATGTTTTCTAATTTCAGCATTCTAAGTCAAAACACAAGAGTAAGCTAAAATGTCAAGGTTGTGGCTGAAGAGATGACACAGTGGTTAAGAACACTTGTTGCTCTTCTAGAGGACCTGAGTTCTGTTCCCAACACCCACATGGTAGCTCACAACAGCTACAACTCCATTTCCAGGGGATTTGATGCCCCCTTCTGGCCTCTGTGGGCACGATTCACATGTTTGGTGCACAGACCCTCATGCAGACAAAAATACCCATTCACAGAAAATAAAGAAAGAAAGCATTTTTAAAGAAACTTTAAGGTGAATAAACAACTGGCAGTTACACAATTATTTCTTTGGTTTGAAGGTTTCCAAATACTTCTTTTGTGCCTATGTGGTCAACTTGACTTAAACATGTATGTAATCAGGAGAGAAGAAATGTTGTTTTTCTTGTATTCCCTAACCAGAAATAGCTTCATCCTGAAGTTCCAAGAAAGACAACAACAAAAAAGAACTAAAGTTCCAACAATTTGTTTTTTCATTCTTAAGACAAAGGCATATGTCTCTCCCATGAAGAGGACTTGGAGAATGGCTTTCATTTGTTCTAAAGGCTTAAGAAGGCTATATTGTGCTGGGCTGGGTGTAATGGCACACACATTTAATCCCAACACTCAGAGGCAGAGGAGTTTAAGCCTGGTCTAGAAAGCGTGCATATGGAACCTGGAAAATGCGCCTCTTTCCCTACATCACTTCTACTCTCACAAAAGGAATCCACCAATCCTCTTTTTGCCTACCTCAGTACTTTTCTATGGAGTATGACTACATGACCACTTTCAAAAGGCAATCTTTGAACAAAGGGATGTCTATAAAAAAGGTCAACTGATGTAACCACTGACATTGGAAGCGGTGAAGCAATGAATGGCATTGCTTTTCTGATTAGTGTTTGTACAGTTCTATAAATCTCCACACAAACTAAGTCACATCGATGACTTCATTTTCATTTTCTTGCTCACTTAAAGCATTAGGGGCATTACGAGAGTTGAACTGTAGTTTACTTCAGTACAGGTAAATTTAAGACTCTTTGTTAAGGGGGATAGGGAGATGGCTCAGTGGTTAAGGGCACTGGCTGCTCTTTCTAGAGGACCCGGTTTAACTCCCAGCACCCACATGGCAGGTCACAACTGTCTGTAACTCCAGTTCCAGGGTACCTGATATCCATGGTAAAACACCAATGCACAAAAAATAAAAATAAAAATAAAAAGAAGATTCTCTGTTAAGGAAAAGATAGGGGTCCATTATGCCTTTCCTGCAATGTTTCTTTCCTTTGACCCTTTACTTTGAAATAGCTTTTGAACTGACATGAATACAATGACTGAAGAGTAGTCTCAGTTAGTTATAGCTGCAATCTCCTATTATTGGTCATAGTACCATGTTTGAATTCCTGGGACGCAGGAAGGTACTATTGCTTTAGGCTTCCATTCATCCTTTGGCTAGATATAGTCTCTTAATGTAAACTAAAATGTATGTGAATACAAAGTTGTTTGTTTTGGTTTGGATTTTGCTTTTTCAAGGCAGTTTCTGTGTGTAGCCCTGGCTGTCTTGGAACTTGCTCTGTAGACCAGGCTGGCTTTGAACTCACAGATCTGCCTGCCTCTGCCTCCCAAGTGCTGGGATTAAAGGCGTGTGCCACCACCACCAGGCAAATACGAAGTTCTTACACTTGAAGCTTTCTATGGCTTCGGGCTACCTTATCTGTGGTCCACAAGTCTATCTTCAGAAACAATGCACCATCTTCACACATGTAGCCTCCTTAGTCTAGCATGTTGGGAAGCTATTACTTCAATACACACAGCTTAACCTAGCTGGCACAGCATTCTCCCTACCATTTGTTTATCTGCGGTGGGCTGATGAACACATGAGTTACTTTATTACTTTCATATATTACTCAAGACCATGGAGACATGCTGTTCCATCAAATGTCTGCATTCATTCTGTGGTTTACCTTAATCAAGAGCATCCTCAAGGACATCCAGGCCCATCATCAATTTCCCCAGTAACTTCTTTGTTTTTGTAGACATGGATGAAGGCTTAGTAGCAGAGGTGAAACACCCTGAGTAAACCAGTGGTCAAGTGGTGAGCAAACATTACAGCAGTATACCAGAATAAAATTCCTCCCTCTTTTGTAAGCAGTCATTACCAACACTAACATTGGTACAGAGATGATTAGTTGGTACAATATCATTGGCTCATGTACAGCGAATCCTATGAAATACTCGTTATTTCTTACTTTGCTGTGACCAATTGACCCAGGGTTCCCGGTGTGCTTAAATTTCCCATAAGAGGATAACTTGGTAGGCCTATGACAAAGCTTCATTAGAAAAATGCTAAGAAACAGGCAGTTGAATAATACTTGCTAACATGAATCAACAGTTAGGTCTCAAGTATCAGGAGTTTCATTTTTATTACTAGAATGACAACAGGTTTAAATAAGCAAAGTCTCACCCCTTATGAAAACTGAGGTACCAGCATGTCCCTCTAGAGTCCCTCAACCTGTGGGTCACGACTACCTTGGGTAGTCAACAGGGGTCACCTAAGATAATCGGAAAACAGATATTTACATTATGATTCATAACAGTAGCAAAATTACATTCATGAAGTAGCAATGAAATAATTTTATGGTTGGGCGTCGCCTGCTCTAGAGTATGCTTTCCACTAGGCCCTGAGGGAAAGCTTCAATAGGCACTGTAGCTGTTACCTCTTGAGCCTAGAAAAGACTTTTTTGTTTTAATACAATATTTTTATTACTTCTTTGAGAGTTTCAAACAATGTATTTTCATCACATTCATACCTATTTCCTCCCCTTAACTCCTTGTAGACTCAGCCTTTACCTCCTTTTCCTTCCCAAATTCCTGTCTTTTTTATTAGTTAATTTTTTTCCAGCCTGATCACAATCACAGTTTCTCCTCCCTATCTCCTCTCCTCCCACTCCCTCCCCCCATCCATTCCTCCTTTTGCTTCAGAAAAGGGCAGGCCTCCCATGTATATCAGCCATAGGAAAGACTTTTGAACCTTCTGATTGTGTAAATCTGTGTCCCTGTTAATGGAATTAACTGATGTGGCACAATGGCACACACTTCTTTAGGCTCTCCTTGCTCTTGACAATGGAGTATCAATTCTGACTGTCTTGAGACTCGGGAAAGCACACCAGCTACCTCAGCTCCAGCTCACTACCTTATTTGTCATGTAGCAGGAGCCCGGAGACAAATGCCCAGAACCTCCCCCAAAGACCTGTGTGCTTTATTTCTGCCCGGATTTCAGTACACTGGCACACGACTTCGTGTAATTAACCTATGGTAGTTGTCCTCAGTTCTGCAACCACCCTGTCAGCCCCCCATTAGTTTCTTCCCTTGGATCCCATCAAACTCCGACTTTGAAACTGAAGGAGGTCTGCTCAGAGCTTAGGCTCGCTTAACTTTACCAAAGAGCCAACCTTTCTTAACTGCTAGACTTACTGGAGATCTCACTCATACCACAGTGTCTTGGCATCTCACTCACACCACAGGGTCTTGGCAAATAACTTCCTCTGAGTAGTAATATTGTTCTGGAAAACCTAATTAGCCCTGCTGCTACTACTCCCATTCATAGGCTGAAAAAAAAATCTGTTTGAGGAAGGATCCAGGAAAGAAAGCTGCCTCCCCATTTACTCTGATGGGGGACATCATACAGGCCTGCAGCACCCAGTTTCATTAGCTATGCTTTGGTTTCAAAAATTCCATTTCCACTCTACCAAGATCTGCCCCTTCATTCAGCCAAGGTTCCCTACTCTCACCCAAGTCATTCGCTTCAGTGAGTAATCCCTCAGAGATCCAAGGCTAAGAAAACAAAGAGGACTCTGGAATTTAGCTCCCAGAGAAATGCAAATTTAGGCACTGTCAGGTGACTTAGGTCTCAGGGTCAGATTCCCAAGGAATCCTCCATTTTCTCACCAGGGTCTTTGGCCTTTTATATTCAGTAGGAGGCAACGTGGCTGGAACTCTAAATGGAGGGTCGAGGGAACTCCACATCTCAATTCCATATTATTATGTCTCTCCTGGAGTGACTTTATAAATTCCAGCCAAAAGGGACATGAGTTTGTCTCCTAGGTTCATTTGATGTTGGAGCACAACACATCTCCTTCACACATGAACCATTAACGCTTCCTATGACTTTATTATGTATTCATTAAGGCTTGGGATCATCAGTCTTACAGTGTTTTCTCCTAAGATACCGTGCTCACAAAGAATTTAGAAAGTTGCCCTATCTTGATCAGAAATGAAAGCAATGTCATAAGCTCTTGAATTAAACACTCATAATTCTTGGCAAATTTACTCCCATTTTTTTCAGTACACATATATAATTATGTATTTATGGTTGGCAAACTGCAACAAATTTATAACAAAATTAGATTTACACACATATTTTAAATTTCAAACCCGTATTTCTGATTTCTGGGTAGATTAAAATATACTGAAATATTTGAAAGGCCTGGATTTTAGATAAATAAAAGATTTCCAAAGTGTTTCTTCATTGACCTTGTTCATTAAAGAATATTAGTTTCTCCCTTAATATTAAAAAATCTATATAGCACACAAAATAATTATGATATTACCATTAAAAAATTTATTAGTGAGGCCTTATCTAACTTGCCATGTGATAATGAAACAGGTACTACATATTAAAGCTTAAGAAACGTAGGAATTCTACCCAAATTTTCATCTCAAAAAATGTCTTTAAATACTGTAAAACAAACAGAATTTAACAACCAAAGGTTGACATTGGCATTTCTCTTGAAAATTGCCAACACGGTAGATTTCAAGCATTCTCACTACACATGGGAAACAGTAACTTGTGGCATTCAGCTTGATTGTGCTTAGTATTTCAGAAAATGTGTGTGTGTGTGTGTGTGTGTGTGTGTGTGTGTGTGTTGTATACCTAAATATACCAATTTTCGTATGTTAATCATATTTCAATAAAGGCAGAAAAAGCTATCAGTTTAGAAATTAGTCACCATACTGAATTCAGCAGTTGTTTTGATCTTAAAGGCAGGTTTCCTTTTAAAAACAAAAGGAATAGGTATTTCCGAAATTCAGTCACACGTGTATATTTTAAGAAAACTGGCTGCCAGATGCATTCACACCCTTTGTACATCTTTTTATAGAAGTATAAATACAATGTAAATATGAATACACAACAGTGACTGAGACGTTCAAGTTAGCACAGTCAATAGCACAGTCATTCCGGTTTAACACTGACCAGGTCTGAAAGTATAAACGTTTAAACAATGTCTACAAGGAAATGGTTGTATATAAACATAACCGGATGCATGCTGGATATGGCTTTGCACAAAGTGCTCAGCGCTAACACATACCATTTGCTTCCCCCCCCCGCCCCCCGGCAAATCACTGTAGGTTTCTAAGTGCTTGAAATTATTATTACTATCTGTATTTTACCCCAGAAGCCCTTTCTATTTCAAGAAATGGTAAAAGTTTACCTGCTGCTGGCAAAGTATTCAGATTTTGAGAAATTACAAAGTAAAAACAAAAGGTACTTTAATCATAAAACCAACTAAAACGGACTTGCCACACATTCTCATAGCTCCACTTTGCATGTGGAACATATACTCTTTTTTTAAATGGACAAATTCCCTAGTACTTTGGGCATTAAATCATTGGATTTCCTCATTTGTAGCTTGGCTGCTTTTAAAATATTAGTAACCTTTAGAATATTGCTGCTTTAAAAAATTCTCCCCGCTTTTGTATTTTCTAGAAACAACCATGTCTCCGACTTACAACATACCATACAACAGCCGCGTTGGAAAAAGCAATGCAGAGTTACAACCACCTCTAGCTGATGAACTTTTGGCTGCTTCATCTTCGGTCCTCTGGTCTCGTTTGTGGTTTCGGTTCATTTGGCGTGGTCGGCTTCTTAGAAGTCCTGACTTCTCTTGGCTTACGCAGTTGTTTCACTCCTCTCCAAGTCTCTAAAACAAAGTGGATGCACCTGAGACTTTGAGCAAGCACATAAAGTTCTGTTCCCAGCCGTCTGGTATTTCCCTGTACTTTGCAGTCAGACTCTGCTACTGAAAGGACTCTACACCTCGGCGATGCCACGTGTTGATCTTCTTGGTGCCCCAAGGGGGAAGGGAGGAAAGACGGACAGTCGGAAGCCCCGGCCTGTCTGCAGGTAGCCTTCCTAGTCCCGCCTACTCTCCGAAGAGCCTTCCACTTCTTCCCAGCACCTCCCCTGCCCGCACTTCCCCCATAGGCCAGCTCCCCACACGTGGACCCCAGAGGGAGGTCTTGGTTGGGAACAGAAGTTGCGATCTCTCTGCGGATTGCTCTGCCAAAGTGTTACTCAAAGTGCGATGGGGAAAGCT